>RJWH01003902.1:0-118364 GCA_004363575.1 Solenodon paradoxus | reverse complement strand
TGTGTCACACTTACTGATGAAGATGGCTTTGACTGCTGCTGATTTTCTTCCCCTTGACCTGCCTGGCCTCCCTTCCTCCCTCCTCTCCTTTCACAAATCCCCTGCTAGTGCCTCTGCCACCCCAGCTGGTATTAGGTCGTGGCCACTAAAGGGGGACTAACTGGCCACTCTCCTTCCTACAGAGGGTAGGGGGCCAACTCGCGCATGTGGGTGACAGACATTTCCAGTGTGCTGAGTGCCACCCTTTCCTTCACGCTCCTGTTTTCTGGGTCCCTTTCTCAGCTGGAAGCTTGGGAGTCTACCTGCCCCTCTCTTTTTACGATGAGTCCCACATCTAATCAGCTACCAAGGACTGGAGACTCAACCTCCAAGACAGTCTCTTCAGCCCTCCTCTTTGCACTCACGAGGCCTATATCTTAGACCAGGCCGCCCTCCTCTGGCCTGGATGACTGCAGCCTCCCAGCTGGTCTCTAGTCTTCAACTGTCTTCCTCAGGTGTGCGCTCTATACTACAAGCTGAGTGAACCACCTCGCACGCAAACCGGGCCTTCTGGTCCTGCCTCCAAGGTGTTCAACTACTGTTCTAAGGGCGAAGTCCCAGAGCCTCAGTGTGACTTCCAAACTACTCCACAAGGGGGTTCTGGGTGACCTACTCAGAGAAGCGAGGGATTCAGGCTCAAGAGCCCAAAGAAAAGTAGGCCTTCCTCACTGAGAAACCCAGCATAGGTCTGGATCCACAGGGTTCCTGATGTGAGAAGGCAAAAAGAATTCCCACTTTTTAGACCTGCGGGGTGGGGGCGAGGTGGGTCTCTAACTTTGGAAAGAGCCCCTGGCTCCATTATCAGAGCTTTACCCTGAAACAATGTCAAATCACGGTGCATCTTAGCTACAAAGGGCTCAGTGTTGTGCTCCCCAGCACCCAGGCTATAAGGCCTTCATCTGCATGGGTGAATGTTGCAAAGTGGGAACATCAATTAGCAAATTAATTAGGGCCTGTTTGCAGAGCTATTATGAATGGTAACCACTTGTTTGCTTAAGTGAGGGCCTCAGACACTTTTATAAGAGTTGTATTAGGGTGCACTGCTGAAGGAAGCTGCATCCAGAGAATCAGGATAAAACTGAGAACCTCAGACCTGGATATGCAGGGGGTCACATCTGCAATAAAGGAGGGACACTTGTCCACACAAAGGACCCATTTAGATGGACAGCGATGCATAAATGTGACCTGACACTGTTGTTCCACAGTTTAGTCCTGGTTCTTAGCCGTGGCTGTGGTCTTACAAGCTTGCTGCATGCAATACCGTGCATAGTCCGAGAGGCCAGCTCAGCTCCTGGCAGCACTGTGTGCTTTCACTGGTCCCAAGTGGGGTGAGGAACGAGGAAGAGGTGCTCCCGCTTTCAGGAGTTTACAAACCAAGGGAGCAGCAAAATCACGCGTTAATCTGAGAAGGGAGAGCAAGAGGGAGGCGGCGCACCCTGGTGGAGGAGCGGTTAAGTCAGTCCTCTCCAGAGAAGCAAGCCACATACCCCTGGGTTTGAGACCTGGGTCCGGGGGAAGCAATCAGTGTGAACAATGAAGTAGGAATAAATAAACGGAATCTTTCTTCCTCCTCTCTCTTCTTGTCCACCTGTCTGCTCGCCTTTATTCCTGCACTTTTTCTTTTTAAAAAAAAAAGAAAGAAAAAGAGAGAGAAGGGGCAAATAAAATATTTATTGCAGCTCCGCATATATGTTGGGTGGCTATATAATTTATAATCTAAATCAGGACACTTTTGAGAGTAAGGACATTATTAATAAATATGCTGAGGTCACAGGCGTAACTTGGGACTGTCCCAGGACACATGGGGTATACAGAACTTCCGCTCTGACTTATACACAGAATCTGATTGAGTTTCTAAAACAGTCCTTTAATTGGATCCAATTAAGTCCAAGTGACAATGCTAGAGCTGGCATTTGACCTCAGATGGGTCTGAGTCCATACCTGCTTATCTTCCTTCCTCTCAGCCTAAAACATGCCTATCCAATGAAGATCAATGCTGAGTGGCGCTGGGGTGCTGGGCTGAGAGGTGGCTGGGTTGGGAGGTCAGGGGGCTTCATGTTCTTGAAAATGGTGGCCTGGAAGGATCAGGAAGCTTTTTTTTCCCAGGAACTGAAACACAGAGCGTCTAGGGACCGGGTCCATGTCTGGACTCCTTAGAGTCACAGGGACTCTATGCTGATGGGGTCACGTTGGCACTTACTTCCCCCTGCTCTAGCTGTGTTCTGGGAACCCAGGAGAGATGCCCCGCATGTGCATCTACATGTGGTCACAAGACAGGAGAGTTAGACCAAGGCAAGCCACTCAGGTGCACCTCCTTGAGACATGGACCTGTGAAGCTGCCTATAACATGGCAGAGGTAACAGGAATATACACACTATGTCAGTGTGCACGCACAGGCACACACGCGTGTCCCATGCACAGACCCAGTGACCCTTACCCCTGGCTCATGGAGTGTGTGCACACATGCTTTTGGCTGAGACTTTCAACAGTTACCATGCGCCTCCCCCCCATGAAACCCCCAGTCTCTCCCCTGGGAACCCCTGCCCCCTCACTAAGGGTGGCAGCCTGGGGCCCCAGCCTTTATGCAAATGCCAAACCACAGCTCGCTCCATCCTTTCTCTACTCTCTAATTGACTGTTTTCCCTCCTAGCTGGGACTGCGGGAGCCTGAGTCGGCATTCAGGAGTGATCTCCCCCCACTGCCTGGCCCCTCCAACCCCGGCTCCCGGCGCTTTTAATCTAGTTACTTTTCCATCAACACACTGAGAGAAAGACACAAAGGGGCATAATCGTGTCTGTGGCTGTTGATGTTCAATTAACCACATAACCTTTAGGCTCTCTGTTTCTCTCCCCCTCCCTACACCCCACCCTTTTCTTCAAGCCAGTTACCCCTTCTGAGCCCTAGGAAGGCTCAGGGACACTCGAGCACCCCCAAACCAAAACCTGATCCCCTGGCACCTGGGGAGACACCCTATCTCTCAGGGGAGATGAGCCACTAACCCCAAACTTAACCGAACCCCCGCCCCCATCTGGGCCCTGCCTCCCCTCGGCTCTGGCTACCCCTGCCACTATCTCTGGGGCCCACTCCAGGCCTGGGGCGAGGGGTGTCCCTGGGAGCGGGCACCCTGCAAAACTCCTCTTTTTGGTCCTTGTCTGAGGCCCGCAGCTGTCATTTGCCCGGCGTTCCGCTTTCTCCACTGTACCATGCTAATTTTTCGAGGGACAATTTTTCGACAATGAGTCCTCCAGCCCGAACAGAAACCCTTTATGGGGCCGGCCCCAGGGAGGCCGCGGCGCTGCCAAGGCAAACAAAGGCTCATTGCTGCCGCCGAGCATGCCTGCGCCTTTCAGGGCCGAGTTCGCAGAGCGCGCCGCCTCCAGCCCGCGCCGAGGGAACACCTGGTCTGCCGCCTCCTGGCGCCTAATCAAGATATCAATCACCGCGGGAGCTGGGGGCGCGGCGCGGAGGGCTCCCGAAGCCGCTGGTGCAGGTAGCCGGCCGGCCCGGCGGCCGGGGCTGCTTGGCAGAGAGCGCAGGGCTGTGGGGGAAACAGAATCAAGCCCCAGAGCTGAAGCACTTAATTAGGCTGATATCATCCCGCACAAATGTTCCTGCGAGAGGAAGGCTTCTGGGCACCAAAATTATTTTGTGATTAAAAGTGAAAACGAAGGAAAAATTATTCTGCCTTCTGAAGGGCTTGGAGAGGTGGGGGAGGTTCTGGGGCAGGGGTGAACCCACGGTGGCTGGACCAGCCAGGCTCCCCCAGGCCTCCCCCATCTTCCCGGGCTGAGAGGCTCTGTCCCCATTCGCTCTCAGGGAATTTCTGAAAATTTTAGGTAGTGATAGCGAGTATCCAGACCCCTACATGTAGGGTGTTTCTTTGATTCTTACATTAAGCCTGAAAGGCAGTAGGTACCATCACCATCCTAATTTTGTAGAGGAGGAAAATTAGCTCACAGAGGTGACATCTTGCCCCAAGTCCCACAGCAAGTCACCGGAGAGTGGGAAGTGACATGGGGCCTGCCTTCCAACAGCTCTTTCTCCTGGGAGAAGCTGTGAGAGCCGTGACCGTGTTGCAGGTGGGTGCCTGGGCGTTAGGGGGATGAGCACCCCATCTCTAGAGGGAAGAATCCCAGGGAGGTCCTCTGTGCCTCCTCAGTCCCAGACTCAACCAGTCCCCTGAAAGGCACGCCATCCTGCTGACCCTGTCTGACACAGTCACAGGAGCCACAGACCCACGACTTCTATGGCAGCTTACGTGGTGGCAAGCTTTGGCCACTCCTGCAGGCCTGGTCCAGGTCCTGATTCAGCCACTGATTTACTGAGTGACCTCTCGTGAGTAGCTTAGCCTCCCTCCTGTGCCTTAGTGTCCTCCCTGTGACATACAGTCCTCCTGCCTTCTGATGTTCTTTGAGGCTGGAGTAAGCTTACAAGTCAGGTTCCGCCTGCGTCTGCTCGTGGAGGTGTAGCAAACTCCCCTGCAGGACTGCGTTTGGCATCAGGCCTGGAGAAGCCACCCTGAAGTGCTTCTGCAAAGTTGGTGAAGTGCTGTGACCAAACTTCTCAAGTGGCCCCATCTCCCTGGCCATTTTGGTTTCTTCCTGGGACACAACACCAGCCTCAACCTCCCCAGGATCCAGTCTAAAGGGGCCCTACAGGGGACATCCTGATCTGATCCAGCTCTGTCGGGACATCCTTTCTGATTGGTCAGTACCCACGCTACACAGGATGTTAAATACTTTGAATATTATCTCGGATTATGTAAGTAATATTTTGCTATTGATAAAGACATTATCTGTTGATCTATCTGCCTATCCATGTCTCTGTCATCATCTTTGGACACTGAATCTAGGCAACATCCTAACCAACCAACCAACCAACCAACCATTCATTCAGATTCAAATCACTCACTTAGAAAGCTTTTCATATTGATTAATTGGAGCATTGTTTCTGTGCGTATTTCCTCATAGGATAAGTTCTGAATTATGCTACAGTCAATCCACCCACAAATATGAACCCCTTTTTATGACCTGGGCACACAAGCCGGCCTTGGGGGTCTCTCCACTGAGGAACTCATAGTCTACTGCAGAGGGTCAATGGTATGCACCACCTTCTCTAAGCCAAGAGCAAATGGGTACTTGCCAGGAGAGAAGAGTTCCAGGCGTTCAAGGAAAGGTTTCAGGTAGCTTTAAGAGGAGGGGATGGTTATTGGGAGATGGCTTTGAAGGATGACTAGGGTAGGGGACTCCTGGCAGCTTTTGAGTAGGGTAGTGAACAAGGTCAGCTCTGTACTCCAGGCCTGGAAGGTGAATCCAAAATGGTAGAAGTTGGCAACAGGGCTACTTCCAGAACTCTGAGCCATCGTGCAGAGGACATGGCAGTGCTATGTCTGCGGAGGGACATGGTCTTTGGTGCGAACCTGCATTCTAACTTACTTCCCTAATTAATCATCTGGACTCAGATAAGTTCTTGGAGCTCCAGTCCCTTGCTATAAAATGGGGGCAACAAACCTTTCATCCAGTTGTGACTGTTTCTTTAGCTTTGCACCAAGGACAGAGAACAGGTAGGTAAGAAAAGGCTGCTATTGCTTCAGGATGGTGGAAATAGGAACCAGGGAGCAGAGGATGAGAGCAAGAGGCACTGTGGGGTTGAGTCAGATGGGATGCAGCAAAGAAAACTGCAGACTGTGATGACGGAGATCTCAGGATGGTGAAGGAGTGGCATTCTCTGAAATAAGGACCTGCAGGGACAAACAGCTTTGTATAATGTGTTAGTTTTCTGTGATAACTTATTCCAAAGCATAGTGGCTTGAAGCGATAATTAGCATAAGATCCCTCACAGTTTCTGTGGATTAGAAATCTGGGAGCAGCTTAACTTTCTGGTCCTGGCTCAGGGTCTCTCATGAAGCTGAACAAGTTGGTGGCTAGGGTCGTGGCCACCTGATGACTTGACCGAGGCGGGACAATTGGCTCCAAGTTACTTACTCGTGCAACTGACAGGACAATGCGGACTCTTGGAGGGCAAGCTCCCAGCTCTTTTTACCTGGGCCTCTCCACAGGGATGGTTGAATATCTTCATGGTGTGGTGCTGGCTTCTCTCAGGAGCTCTAGGAGAGCTCCCCTGTACTCTGTTGGTGTCACAGACCAGCTCCAATTCAACATGAAGCCACATGGAGCAGGAATTTAGGAAGTGAAGCTCTTGAAGCAGAGGCGGTCTGTGAGGCTGGCCACTGAAGGTAGAGATTTAGTGAGGCCAGTTTTGAGCATGTAGACTTGAGCTGCTGGCAGAGGGATCCAGACAGGGAAGGTAAAAGGCCATTAGCAATGCCTGAAAGTAATGATATCACTCTGCTATAAACTACTATTCCTGCTGCTGCTACTTCTCATATCGTGCCCCCTTTTAGCACCTACTGTGCCATGCTGTGTGTAGTCATTGCATATACCCTGTCATTTCATCCTCACGGCAGCCCCATGGAGTAAGGCACATGCCCTACTTCCTAAATAAAGAAATTGTGTCTCATTTCTGCCCTTTTGGCAAAAGGTCATACAATGGGAAAATCTAGCCCTCTTTTTTCATCACCTTCAAATGCTTCAGTCTGGGCTGACAAAATTCCTGGCAGTCCTCCAGTGGCCCCAGGTTGGCACTGCCATCTCAGGGAAGGGTACATGGAGAAAGAGAGGTGAACATTGCTCGACCTGATTGAGTAGTCAAAAAGGTGATCTGGTAGGAGCCAAGTATTGTCTCCTCCCCGCAGAGCAACCGGTAATCACCAATTTTGCAGGAACAAATGCTGAGGTGAAGTAAATCCAGAAGCTAGAGACCAGCAGCAGCATTCACCACCATAAAGGGTGGGCAAAGCAGTCAGAGTTCAGAGCTACATAGAGGATTTGGGATTTTCCCAGCCTTGGGAAAAAGGATTGTTGCTAAGGGGGTGGAGTCTTGGGAAGAACCAGGCCTCCAGGAGAGCCCTCTGACAGCAGAGAGCCTGCCCAGTGGGAACAAGACACAGAGTCTGGGGGAAAGGGTCTTGGTGCAGGGCGGAAGGAGAACCAGTGTCCAGAGAGACTGAAAGAGCCTCTGAGGGGAATTTACACAGGATGCCACCATAGCTGGAAGGCCGCTAGGGGAGCCCCCCATGCCCATTCCCTCCCACAATATTGCTCCGAAGCCACAGGACCTGCCCACCAGAAATCCTGCTCTCAAGGAAGAAGAGAGTCTCCCAGAAGGGAGGAACCTAGGATACTATACCCTGTGAGATTATAATTTAGAACTGAAGGAATAATACAAAGCTCTTCAGATGAACGAAACAGAAAGAATTCATCACCACAAAGCCAGCTCTACAAAAAAATCCTAAAGGAAATTCCGTAAAGTGTAAAGAACTCACACACCTAAACGAAGACAACTAAATACAAAGAATGGTGAGGAGGAGAGAAGAACAAAAATGTGGGTGGTTAGAATGAGTGCAAGACTAATCTCTTTTAAAATAAAAATAGGATATAGACAGCATTCTTAATGCTAACCTTAGGGTAACCTCAAAACACAATTCTAGGCAACAAGCAAAGAGAAAACAAAAAGGGAAACCAATTAAAAATGTATCTACATCCAACCCGCCTAAGAAGAAAAGAACCAAAGCACTGTAACAATATCCAAAAGATAAATTACAAAATGATGAACAGTAACATATCAATAATCACCCTAAATGTCAATGGATTGAATTCACCAAATGACACAGTGGCCAAATGGATTAAAAAGCATAAACAAACTTCTGTTGTATTTGGAAAGCTCTCTTTAAAAATATAGGCATAGACTCAAAGTCAATGGTTGGAAGACAATCCTATAGTCCAATGGCAACCAAAAAAAAAAAAAAAAAAAAAAAAAAAAAAAAAAAAAAAAAAAAAAAAAAAAAAAAAAAAAAAAGCCGAAGCAGCCATACATATCTTGGAAAATACACTTCCGAATAAATAGCATAACAAAAGACAGAGTTGGATTTTAAGGGGTCAATCCAACAAGAAGACATACTCTTAATAGCATATATGCACCAAACGAAGGAGCATCAAAATATATTTGGCAAGTATTATTAGAACTGATGAGAGACATCAACAGTAGCACAATAATAGTAGGAGACTTCAACACCCCAATTAAAACAATGGAAACGGTAAGAAGGTTAACAGGGAAACAGCAGATTTAAATGTCCATTTGGAATAATTAGGTCTAAAAGATATACACTGAGAACTTCATCCAGTGATTGCAGAAAACACTTTCTTACTTGCACATGGAATATTGTCAAGGTTAAATCATATGTTGGATACAAAACTTGTCCCAAAAATTTCGCAAAGATTGAAATCATACCAAGCATCTTCTATGACAATGATAAAACTAGAAATCAACCACAGAAAACTGGAAGATCCCAAATTATTTGGAGACCAAACAATATGCTTCTCAATGACTTGAGTTAAAAGAGGAGTTCAAAGAATGTGAAAAACACTTAGACAAATGAGAAAGAAAACATGAGTACCAGAATCTATGGACTAGCAGCACTAAGAGGAAAGTTCATTGCAATCCAGGCTCACCTCAAGACACACAAAAAAAATCATAAAGAAATGATCTGACCCTACATTTAAAGCAACTGGAGATAGAAGAATAATTAAACCCAAAATCAGTAGAAGAATTGAAATAATCAAAATTCAAACAGAAATAGAAAAAAATAAACACAAATCCAGAAGATAATGAAACCAAAAGTTGATTCTTTGAAAAATAAACAAAGTTGACAAGTCATTGAGAAAAAAAATCAGAAAAAAAGAAGAAAGTAAGCTGTCATAACTGCATCAGAAAGAAAGTGGAGAAGTTGCAATAGATACCGCAGAAATACAAAATATTGTGAGAGACTACTGTGAACAGCTCTATGACAATTTTTTAGAAAAATACGATCTACTAAGACTGAACCTGGAAAACTTGTAAACCTTACCTAAAAATCACAAGCAAGGAAATTTGAAGAGGTAATCAAAAGTTTCCCTAAAAATAAAAGCCTAGCATTAGATGGCTTTTCTAATGCATTTTACCAAACTATCAGAGAAGAATTAATACTTATTCTTCTGAAACTCTTCCAAAATATTGAAGAACATGGAATACTTCCAAAACTTTCTGTGAGGCTAACATTACACTCACCAAGAAAAGACATTGCAGATCAATATTTCTAATGAACATGCATGAAAAAATTCTCAACAAAATATAGACAAACTGAATCCAACAGTGCATCAAAAAGATTATTCATCATGAAGAAGTGGGATTTATCCCATTCATGCAAGGATGGTTCAACACACATATTAATGCAATACACCATGTCAACTAGAGCAAGGAGAAAAACCATGTGATTATATCAGTAGACACAGAGAAAGATTTTGACAGGATCCAACACCCATCTGTGATAAAAATCTTGCATCAAATGGGGATAGAAGGTACATGCCTCAACATAATAAAGCCCATAAACCACAAACCCACAGCCAATATCATAGTCAACCGTGAAAAATTGAAAGCATTTCCTCTAAGGTCAGGAATAAGTGAAGGTATCCACTCTCAACACTGCTATTTAACATTGTACTGGAGGTATTATCCAGAGCAATTGGGCAAGAAAAGGAAATAAAAAGAATCCAAATTGGCAAGGAGGAAGTAAAACTAAAATCATTTACAGATGACATTATATATATTGAAAACCTAAAAACTCTGTCAAAAAACTGCTAGAACTAATCAACTATACAGTATCAGTATATACAGTAACTAATCAACAGATACTGTTAAGTAGTAGGCTACATTTCAATGTACAAAAAAACCATTGTCATTTTTATACACCAATAACATGCTAGAAGAAAATGAAGTCAAGAAAATCATGCTTTTTAACATAGAAGTAAAAAGAATCAAATACTTGGAATATACTTAACAAAGGAGGTGAAAGACCTATGCAATGAAAACTACAAGTCCTTCTTAAAAGAAATATAGGAGGATTCAAAGAGAGGCATCTCCTGCTCATGGCTGGGAAGAATCAACATTGTTAACATGGTCATCTTACTTACCTAGATCAATATTGCAGATTTACTGGAATCCCCATTAAAATCCCATAGGCTATTTAAAAGAAACAGAACACAAAATCTTAAAATTTGTATGAAACAATGAAAGACCCTGAATAGCCAAAGCAATTATGAGAAAAAAGAATGAGTCTGGAGGGATTACACTCCCAGATTTGAGCTATCCTACAAGATTTGATAATGATCAAAATGGTATGGTATTGCAGTTATAACAGAGGCACAGATCAGTGGAGTAGAACTGGACCACCAGACACCAACTCAAATACAGTTAATCGATGACAAAGGAGTCAAAAGCATATGATTGAGAAGGGTAAGTCTCTTCATAAATAGTGTTGAGATAATTAGACAGCCACATGCAAAAGAATGTAGCTAGACCATTCTTACAACATTCACAAAAATTAACTCAAAATGAACTAGGGACTTGGACATAAGACCAAAAACCATAACATTCTTGTAAGATAACAAAGGAGGGTCATTCCATGACGTCAGCCTTAGAGAGGTCTTTGGGGACATGACTCCAAGCATTAAGGGAGAAAACAACAACAGCAACTGAGACTACAGCAAACTAAAAAGCTTCTTTGCAGCAAAAGAAAACATCACCAAAGCAAAAGACAACTTACTAACTCGGAGAGGATATTTGCATTTCATATTTCTGACAAGGGCTTAATATTCAAAATATACAAAGAACTCATAAAACTCAATAACAGAAAACAAGGAATCCAATAAAAAAATGGGAATAGGAATTGGAGAGACATTTTTCAGCAGAGAGTATTCAGATGGCCAATGGGCACATGAAAAAATGTTCTGATTCACTGGCGGTCAGGGAAATGCAAATCCAAGACACAACGTGACTGGCCATTATCCAAAAGTCTGGAAACAACAAATTTACACAGCTGGTGGGAGTGTAAATTGGTGCAACTGTATGGAAAACATAGAGATTCCTCAAAAAGTTGAAGATGGAAGTTCCATATCATCCTACCATCTCACTTCTGGGTGTTTACCCCAAATATACAAAATCTCTCGTTCATGGAAGTTTTTTGCACCCTGATGTTTACTGTAGCCCTGTTCACAATAGCCAAGAACTGGAAACTACCTATGTGCCCAACATCAGATGAGTGGATTAAAGAAGATCCGGTACATCTACACAATGGAATACTACACAGCCCTTAGAAGAGATGAAATCCTGTCATTTGAACCAGCACGGATGGATCTAGAGGGGATTATGCTAAGTGAAATAAGTCAAAAGAAGAAAGATACCACTTACAGGTGGAATGTGAATACACAAGACAAAGGAACAGGTGAAACAGCACCAACCCTTGGACACTTGCAGTGGAACTGAGGTCCCTAACAGGAAATGGGAGGGGATTGTGGGGGAGAAGCAAGCGGTTGCAAGCTGAGCCCCCCGACAGTGGTGAAGAACACTTGGTGATTTGGCGGAGGGCAGGGTGTGTTGACACGAGGAAAGGGGAACCTGCACATATGGGTAATTACACATATGAGTTTATTTTAATTGGTCAAAATTACTGCAATAATATACTAAAAAAGTTCAAAACAAACAAACAACAACTGCTGGACCTGTGTCGAGTCCATGGGCTAGAGTCCAATGAAGACCAGAGCTGGTATTTACGGACCTCAAGAGCTGGCCTGTTGTTTCTGTTTTGGGAGTATTCCCAGGGCTCTGTGGATGGTGCCTCTCCTCCAGAAGAGTATAAGAAGACACCTCCCTCGCTGCCTGAAGACTTTCTCTAAGCTAGTGCATTTGCGAGGGGACATGGAGTTTTGTGGACACCCCAGCTTGGTCTTCTATCCTCTGGTCCACTGCCTGAACTCTCCAAAAGGAGGCAGCTCCAGCCTTGCCTGGGCAGGAGGCCTTCAAATCTCTCTCCCTAGCAATCAATCAATCAATGGGGATGCCAGGTAGAGGTGGTGGAAGAATATGGATTTGTATCTCAGTTTAGCCAGGAGCCTCATTTAAAGATATCAATGCTTATACCAGTCTCACAGTATCTCTAGAAGTCATTGTAAGGAGCAGGTTGGTCAGCTCTAATGTCAAAGTGCTGTATGGTGTCAGGAAGAGTCAGAATAAGGGCAGCTCTAGGAATTTGGACATGGAGTAGTGATCTTTCTCTTTAATCAAGGCCACATGTGTGTCTGAGGCTTGCTTTCAAAAATCCGTGAAAAGAGTCTGATTAGTCCAGCTTGGGTCAGGTGCAGGCTCCGAGGCCAATCAACTGTGGCCTGAACACTTAATATAACCCTGGGAAACCCCGTGTGTGTGCTTGTGTGATGTGTGCCTGTGTACACGCATGTGTGCCCACACACGCACACGTACTCTGATTTCCCAAGGAAGTCAACCTAAGCTTCCCTCCTCCCAAATGTCAACTAGACGGGGCAGCACATTGTCTGCAAAGGGTCAGATTGCACATAATTTAGTTATTATGAGCCATACAGTCTATGTCGCAATGACTTAACTCTGCTTTTGTAGCACCAGAGCAGTCCTAGGCAATGGACGTAGACTAAAAAGAATGAGTGAGACTGTGTCCCAATAAAGCTTCATTTTCAAAACAGGCATGGAACCAGATTTGACCTGCAAGCCATAATTTGTCAGTCGCTGGGTTGAGTGCTAAAATTGTTCCATGTTTGTTGTCAAATGTTCATTTCCTGTCTGGTGGACATGGAGATACATCCCACAGACCCCCCCTTTAAGAAAGGAGCCACTGCCCAGCTGCAGGGCATGTGGCCAGCAGACCGAGCGAGAGTTAACTTGTGGCCTCAGCTGTGGGAAAGCCACCTCATCCGAGGTCACGCCCTTGCTGGGGCCACCAATGACAGAGTGCTGTGCTGTAGATAAGGCCTAGAACTCCCTCCTGATTAGTCAAGGTTTGGTTGGACCTGTGTTAAAATTTATTGAAGTTTATCTACCTCTGTCCAGTCCTGCTTTTTCCAACACAAATGCACTAGGGAAATTTTTTTTTAAAACCCAAACTTGCAATGTCACATGAATATGATACAGAGAATAGCTGCTTTGAGAGGCCAGAGGAGGAAGAGGTCTCTGCAGGCTGAAGCAGTTAGGGATGGCCTCCTCCAGGAAGTGGCATTGGAACTGCTCCCAAGGATCCCTTAATGAGTTAATTTGCTGATTGCCATGTTGTGTGGGTGCTGAGCTGGGGCTGGGTGAGTAGTGTCAAGTAGGTGACTATATACAGTCATTGCTCTAGTAATGAGGGCCCTCCTGAAAGAAAGGTTCCCCAAGAGGGAACAGGACACATGCTCACAGGGAAAGGAAAGGGCTCTGCCATGCACAGGGCTCTGCGGACTCAGTGCCAGGGACCTGGTGATGGCTTTGTTCACTCTGGGAATTCTGCACATTTCCACAGAGGTAAGGTCTTTATGGCTAAGAACCCTGCTACCCTTGTGTCTCTAGTTCAAGCATATTTCTGTGCTTTTGGTTTTGTGCTATCACTTTTGGGAAAAGAATAGAGAACAGCCAGTCCACCCATCATTCTGGGCCACACAACCAAAACTTCTCTTCCACTGAGCCCTGTGCCATGGCCTTCCAGGGGACCCAGCTGTGGCCACTGCTCTCAAGGAGGTCATAGTCCGGCGAGGGACACACCGGCACACTTCCCAGGGAGGTGTCCCAGGAGCCAAATCAGTACCTCGAGGGGGCCTTCAGAAAGCATGGTGTTGAGGAAGGGTGAGTGGGGTTCAGCAGTGGTGGGTACCTGAGACAGAAGAACGGCCAGTTGTGTGCCCTGTCCAGGATGGCAGCGTGTGCCTGGTGGGAGCCTGTATGAAGGTTTCTAGAAGGACCTGGCAAGAGGCGAAACTGGAAGAGGAGGTACATGCCAGGTCTTTATGGGCCAAGCCCCCATGCAGAAGTGTATAAATTGTGCAGCTCAGGATACCCAGCCTCGAGTGTCTTAAGCTGTCACAGAGAAGCTAGATCATCTCCAAGGTCGACAGGGCAGTGGGGGTCATTATCAAGGTCAATAGGGAGCCACAGTGGAGGCATTGTCTATTGTACCCATTTTAGGAGTGAAGAAAGTGAAGTTCAGAGAAGAGAAGAGAGTTGTTTCAGGCTGTGGTGCTAGTTAGTGGCCAGGTCACTTGTGGTAACTCCATTCCCTTGGCCCTGTGGGCACTGGTGTTCTGATGCCTGAGCTGGGGCTTTCTGAGTGGCACTCTCCAGTCGCTGGGGTGGGAACATTCTGCCCTTGCTCCAAATCCTCTGGGCTCGACACACCTGATGGCCTAAGATATTTGCTTACGTTGTCACACCTCTTGTGTGTCCATTGTCCAAGCACATGCCAGCTTTGATTGTCAGACACCTGGGGAAAAGGGAGGTGAGGACACATGGCCATTACCAATGATTCAAGAGAGAGTTACTAAGCGCAGGAGTGTGACAGGCACTGGAGTCCATAGAGAGCAAGGACAGATATAAGGACAAAAAGCCTTATGTATGGGAGGACACTTGACCCTGGTATTCTTCCTAATAATTACCTTAAGGTAACTGTCATAGATGTGCAGTGACACCAGGAAAACCTAGCATGAGCCCGGGGTGATAGCAAAGCAAGGAAGTCTCCCCAAATGAGCTCAAATCAATTTAAACATGAATACTTCAAAGTACAACATATCCAGGGAAAACCACAACTTTGCCCTTTACCCTTCCACTTGTTTCTCTGCTTGTATGAAGTAGTGCCCGTGTGGGGAGGGGGCTGGGGGAAGCACAGCAAATATTTCCGGGACTCTGAGACCTTTAACTAAAGCCTCTCTCCTTCTGCTCTGAGGATCATGAAGCTAGAGCTACAAATGTGGCGTGAGTATTGTGTCAAAGGAAGACCTGTCAGAGGCAACCTCAGGGTCCAAAAGCGGAGATCATTGATCTGTCTCAGAGGCTGAGGCTGTGCTCTGGGTATTGTTCAAAAATGTGAGGGTTTAAAGCCTCAGGGAAAGAGTATCTCACAGAGTATCAAAACAGTGCTCAATACAACCCACTTTTTTTTTTAAGTAAAGATTCCTTGACAAGCCTGAAAGCAAATAATCCAGAATGTGGAAAGTGCACCCTTGTAGCTAGTGGAATTATAGCTAATGTGACTTTATTTTTTCAATTTTTATTTGTTGATTTTAAAAGAGGAAGGCAAGCAGGTAGGAATTAAAGCAAGCAGGAAGAGAGGAGGAAGAAGTCAGTTCAATTTATTTATTTGCTCATTTTTTGGTTGTTTCCATGGCTCTGGGTTTCAAACTGAGTCCTTGAGTTTTTCATGGTTTAACACCTGAGTCACTAGGCCACACCATGTTTTATTTTACTTCATTTCATTTTTGTTTTTATGTGCTTCTCGAGTTTTCTGCAATGAATATGTGTTGATTTAATAATCAATTATAAACTTCAATGGTTCATGTGGGGTATTGGTCCAGCCTCTGCTGCTCTCTCCGAGGAGTGTCACTGGGAGCAGACTGTACGGCTCAGCAGGGACCCTGCCCACAGGAACTCTAGCCTGGTGGAGCAGGGCTGGATAAGGGCCTGCAGCCCTGGAGATATAACTGCCCAGAATCCTTTCTGTGAGCTGCCCCCAGGGGAGCACTGCTGGCGGACAGGGCAGATTCCCCATTATCAGCTATCACATGCAGGGACCCTGGTGGGAATATCGCCTCCAGAAATCAACTCATTTGGTTTGAAAACAGACTCAGGCCTGCAGTCCAAGCTGACAGGTTTTGATACCTGCTTCCTGTCAGTTTACCTGCTCAGACCAACTCTAGGCTCCATGCCAGGCCCACTGGAACCTGGAATCACCTATGAGCATCCCGGACAGAGCTGGAGGCTCCTGGGGCAGCCCTGGGATGCCCAGGCCGAGGTCAGGAGACACAGAGTCCCATGTGAGGTGGGGATGGCAGCGGCCTTAGCAAGGGGGAGTGAACCAGCTGTCCATTCACTACCGGCCACCAACCCTCATTTGTCTGCGGAGCCTCAAACAGTATTTCGGAGAGGTCATCTGAGTGGGGTGAGCTGTAGG
Organism: Solenodon paradoxus; assembly: GCA_004363575.1. Taxonomy (NCBI): domain Eukaryota; kingdom Metazoa; phylum Chordata; class Mammalia; order Eulipotyphla; family Solenodontidae; genus Solenodon; species Solenodon paradoxus. Next base: position 102,232 of record RJWH01003902.1, on the reverse strand, counting down.
ATGCTGACCAGTTCATGAAGGAGGGTCTCCACGCAGAGGAGCCCCGACAGAGAGGGGACATCCAGAGGAGCCGTGGAGCTCACCTCCCTGAGATTAGGGTGGGCTTCCAGTGGAGACCACAAGACTCTAGCAGAGATCTGGAAAATCTCGGAGCTGCTGAGACCCGGAAACTGCAACAATGCTGGAAGTGCAAGTACTCTAGCAGGTAAAGGCAGGATCTGGAAAACTGCAGGACTAGGGAGGATTTTCTAGGCCGCTGCAGTGTGTAAGGCTTCCTGCTCTGCTCCGGGTGTGGATGTCTTCCCCTGGCCTAAAGCCCAGAAGGCCATCCCTGCTCCCTGGGTCTCCTGGTCTGAAGAGGGCTGGGGCTTGCCTGCTTGTGAGTAGCTATTAGGTGGGGACAGTAGCCCCCCCACAAACAACTCTTCTCAAATCTGCCCTTTTGAAGTCTCTGGTGTGAGAAGATAACCAAGGAATGGTCAGAGTATTTATTTGTTATGCCCATTGTTGCTGCAATGAGCAGGTTATGTTTAGAGTAATTTAGTCAGAGAAAGTTGGAAAACTATGAAAAGATTGTGTGCTATCTGGGGTAGATTATGTGTGTGTCGGGGTCAGTCTCTGGTATTTGTTATGACAGGCCAGGAGGACTTTCTACAAGAGGTGAGTTTGAAGAGTGAGAAGATCGGGAAAGGCAGGGGGAAGTATGGCAAGGCAGACAGGTTGCTAAATGCTGCAGGGGAAGCCAGGAGGCTAAGGGCAGTGGGTGAGAGAAGGGCTTAGGAGAGGCTCCAGGCAGGTGTGAGCTTTGGGATCTGCTAATCCCTGTTCTCATCCCAGCTCTGCCCATTATCGCTCTGTGACTGGTCAACTTCCCAGGCATCTCTGAGCTAGTTCACTCTCAGCTGCCAAATGAGGCAGGAGGTCTAGGGACAGTCCCTGCGATGTGTCGCCCACAAGGGACCGTTTCCCCTAGAATGTTGGTTAAAGAGTCTGAAACTGGCCCCGAGACCTGTAAGGAATCAGTGAGACGTGCTCTGGAATCAGAGCTCAGATGGCTAAGTTTTTCCACCAAGTCAGTGTGACCTGGGATCCGTTTATTGCCTCCCAGATGTGGGTTCTGGGTGGGAGAACCCCTCCACAGCCCTGAGGAGTCAATCATTTAAGCTCACGCACACTGTTTCTGAGGCCTGTCTCTTGGCTCAGAGGGAACCTGTGACGGGGTAGGTTTGGAATCCCCCCAGCCCCTCTGTGACTCACTGTCTTGCCAGAATACTGCTCTCAGACAGGACTGACCCTCGAGGTTCTTCATTCCCAGGGTCACCCCATCTGGTCCTCCAAGCTGAGTCAGGTATCTCTTCTCTTGCAAGTCATCTTGTGTGGTTATATATTCCACAGTTGGTGCCCTGGTTTTAAATCCCAGCTTTTAACATGTTGTGAAGTGGAGATTAAAAAAAAACTTAACTTAGTTGTTAGGGGGTCCAAATAGGGATTTAGAGCTATTTGTCACCTGGTGAATGCTCTGGTGCCTCAGTGGACCTGGGGACACTGCAGGTTAGAGGCTGAGTAGAGAGGCAGGGGTTGGGTACCTGCTTTCTGAGGAAGGATTTAGATGATTTGAAACAGACAGCCCAGAGGCTGGTTTGGGGGCCAAGCGGAAAGGAGGTAGAGGCAGAGGTTGGAGGTCTTGGTGAGACTCTGTATTGCTATGGGAGCACATGGGGACAGTACCTGACATGGACCCAGGCAAATCCACAGCAGGTTGGGGTGAGAGACGGCACAGGTAATCTTTATTTTTTAATTGAATATTTCTTGAGGTAACTTTGATTTATAAAATAATATAAACCCATATGTACCGTCCCCCATTCTTCAAAAATATATGACAACACACCCTGTCTATCATCAAATTATCAAAAGTTCTTCACCATTGCCCACTGGACCCTACTGGGAGAAGGAATCTTGATGAGGAGTCAAGTGGAGGAACTGGGCAGGCATGCTGATAAGGGTTGGGCACCCTTGAGTAACCCATGTGCTGGACAACAAGACGAGGTCCTGCAGGTACGTGAGGGCACTCAGGACCACCGAGCCTTAGCCACCAATGCCAGCATGGTGTCGAGTTGAGAAAGGAATGCTGTGAGATGGTGCACCAGCAAATGATGGCTCCCATTTCTTAAAGTCTGCCTCATTCTGGAATGTGTGGCGTCTTTGGAATCAGCATGGGAATTACTCCAGGCTTCAGGAGAAGGTCTTTGAACTAAGCTGGGATAAAACAGGGGCCAGCAGGGGGAGTGGTCTACATGACCGTGCTGGCAGCAGGGACCTGGAAAGCATATGACTCATGGCCTCCAGGAGAAAGGTCTAAAGAAAATTGGGGAGAAGGAGGTGAAGACTAGCATATGGAGGGACGTGGGGCAAATCCAGTCTCTCTGACTCTGAATCTGTGTTCTCTCCTCTGGGCATGCAGAGTTTGAACTGGATGACAAGGGGGAAGGTCTGAGTGTCTTCGTGTCAGGGAACTGCATGATCAGGCCAACTTGGTGAAGAGGCCAGCTGCCCCATGCAGGGAGAGGCAGGAGGTTGGGTAGCTGGAGACCATGAAGATGTGCCCTGGGGAAAGCCAGCGGTGAGGACCAGGTGATGGGGTAGGTAGAAGGTGAAGGGAATGTGTAGAAGGTGAAACATGTAGGAAGAGCCAAGGGGAGTGGGGAAACCATACCAACTGCTCAGCTGTGAGAATGAGGGACAGGGAAGAGTAAAATAATCTGAATGCTCATACCCAAGAGCAGGTGGGGGAACGTGATAGTCATAGAGTCTTCTAGAAGGCAGGCAGGATGGGGAGTCCTGTGGGCTACAGGCAGATGGCTGGGTCAGGGAACTAGAATACCAAAGCAATATTGAAAAAGAACAAAGTTGGAGAACTTAGATGACCTGATTTCTTTAAAGCTTCAGCAGTCAGAGCAGGAGGCATTGTCAAAGGAACAGACAGACACGTAGCTCAATGAACAGAAATAGACCCACAGAAATATGGTCAATTGTTTTTCAACAAAGGTGTAAAGCAATTCTATAGCAAGAGGATAGTCTTTGTAACAACTGGTGCTGGAACAATTGGAAATGTGTGCGTATACACACACACACACATATATGCAAAAAGAAAAAAAAAGGACTTTGATCCATATCTCACACCATAAACAACTCAAAACCAATTGTAGATATATATGTAAAATATAGAACAATAAAATTAATAAAATTTCCAAGAAAAAATATGTGACCTGGGTTAGACAGAAGGGCAACTCACAACAGGAAAAATCACAGTGTTGAATTCTATCACAATTTAGAGCTTCTGTTCTTCAAAAGATACAAATAAATGAAAAGAGGAAACTAGTGTTCAGAATACATAAAGAACTAAAAGTCAACGAAAGGCAGACAAACACCCCAATTAAAAATGGAGAAAAGGAGACACACAGCTATTGGGCTGGAGTTGGAGACACAGAAGATGGTCAATGTAATATTAGCAGGGATGTGCAAATTAAAACCACAGTGAGGTACACTACAGACTTATAAGAAAGACTGCAAAAGAAAACTGACCACCATGCCAGGAGCTGGTAAGGATGTTGAATTGGATCTCTTGTACTACCGGCGGGAATGCATACAGGTACAACCACTTTGGAAAACGGTTTCTTAAAAAGTTGGGCAGAGCATTGCCATATAATTCAGGTATTTGACTTCTAGCAATTTACCTGAGTGAAATAGAAACTGATGTCCACACAGAAAACTGTAGGTGGATGTCTATAGAAGTTTTATTCATAATTAACAAAAACTGGGCACAGTCGAGGTGTCCTTTAATAGGTAAACAGATAAAAAAAAATTTACTACATCCACAAGAGACTTGCTACTTGTCAATCAAAAAGAACTGATTTGTGGAATAGCATAGATGAATCTTAAATGCATTTTGCCAAGTGAATGAAACCAAAATAAAAAGCAGCGTGTTGTTTGATTCCAATTATAAGGCATTGGGCAAAAAGACAAAACCATTTGGACAGAGAGCAAATTGGTGGTTGCCGGATTGAGAAGGAGAGAGTATAGAGGCACAGCTGAAGGGAAGTTTGGTGTGAAGGATCTCTTCTGGGCACTGTGGTGACTGACTACACTACACATTTGTCAAAACCCAGAAGACTATACACAACATAGAGTGAATTTTACTTTGTGAAATTAAGTAAGTCAACCAGGGCATGGGGAACCCCAAATGGAATGCAGACTGTGACCAGAATGAATCAAGTTTTATTACAAATGAGTGACATAATAAGATGGAAAGCAGTGGCAATAAAAGGAGCTACCAAAGTGACTTTGGAAATCATGTTTTGCTTGGCTTCCATAAGGCTAAAGAAAAAAAAGACTGTTCACAAATGCTACACTCGAATGGGTCAATGTTTCTCAGGGGTCGAAATTAAAATTCTGAAACTACTGTACATATGTATGAAAGTCTTCACAGAATAAAGTGTGTAAGGAAGCAAGGAGAAAATGCTGGAAGTGATATTGGGCTGGAGTTGGAGACATCACTATGAGGTCTTGAATACACACACACACACACAAAGAGACGGAAATAAATGCAGCTGCACTGTGAACAAAAGATATAATAAATATCAATAATTTTATATAAGAAGAAAGAAAGAAAGAAAAAAATCACTCGGTATTACACTTGAATAGATGGAAAGGGGCAGGGAAAGGTAGACAAAAGGAGACCAGTTAGTTAGGAGGGCACTTTCACAATGAAATACAAAAAAAACAATGGTAGAATTGATAGACCAGAGTGGTAACAGATAAGATGGCAAAAACTCACTCAATTCTGAATATATTTTGAAGGTACACCCAACAGGAATTGCTGATAGATTGGAGGTGAGGGTGTGAAAGATAGACAGGAGTCGAGATTTTTGGCCTGATGAACTTGACAAAGGACGTTTAAACTTTACCAAATGGAGAAGACATGAGGAGCAGCTTTGGGGCGGGGCAAAAAAGGAATCAGAAGTTCAATTGTGAACAAAATTCATGATGCCTACTAGGCGTCCAAAGTGGTAATGTCTAGAGGCAGCCGGATGTTTACGACTGAACTTCAGGGAAGATGATCAAACTGGAGCTATAATTGTAAGATTGGCCAAAGCATAACTAGCATTCAGACATGCAAAATAGGGTGGAATTGCTATAAGCATTATTGCAGAAGGAGAGGAAGTTCAGACTCAGCTTTTTCAGAGTTCAGATGTCTAGGAGATGAAAAGAACCAGAAAATGAAACTGAGACATGAGTACCAGGGATGCAGGGATTAGCTCTGCACAAATTGCCCATCAAGGATGAATTTCCTTCCCAGATTAAGGAAGTCTGAGCAGAAAACCGCCACAGCTGCCAGCTACTTCGGGGTCTGCCTCTGCAGCAGTGACCACCTCAGTCAAAGCATGCACTTCTCGGCCAAGCCTACTTGGAAAAACCATATTTTCTATACTGAATGCTCATATGGCTCTGAGAAGTTACTATAAGGGGTGCTCCAGGGGGCAACACAAAGGGAACCTTCAGATGAAGAGATTTAAACAAAACCCTGTAATCAAATTCTGCTTTCTTCCTTTATTTGGATTGTAATATCTTTAAATAGCACTTCAGTTTCAGAAAGTTTGTCTCTAAATTAGTGGAGAGAAGTAAGTCGACCTGCTGGGGACCTCATGATCATTGGTGGTACATTCTCTGGGTTTTGTTTTTGCCTCAGGTATCCCAGACTGGGAGCTAAAGAAGTTGTCATCCCAGAAACACCAGTCGGCATAGACAAAAATGCCCCCAACAAAAGCCTGCTATCTCTATCCAAAGGACCGGGAAAGGGGAGCCTACAGGGCCAGAAAATCTTCATATCAACCACCCTACTGTTGCGAAACACTAGGGGAAAAAATTGTGACCCTATCCCTATTAGCCAAAGTCATATGGCCTTAGAGTACTGCTCCTGCGAGTCTCTGACAAGATGCTCAGCATTGTCTCTGGAGTGGTGCTAGAGAAGACCAAGTGGGAACTCTTGAGGTGCCCTCTTGCCCACTCCCCTTTCCTGCCCACCTGGGGGAGTGGTGCCAAAAGACTAGTTGAGTGGGCTTTTCACCATCACCCATGCTAATGAGCCCACGCTTCCACCTCCACTATCAGTGGAGACCACAGGGGAGCTAGAAATTCCACCCCCTTCAGCAGTAAACCCTCAAGGGTGTTATTAGAGGCCAAGCAGGGAATGTGGACCTCTAGGTCACAGTGTCCTCCATGCCCTTCTAGAGTCAGAGAAATTCAACTAAAACAGGAGGTTTAAAATCCAGCGTCAGAATCTATTAAAGATTGTACAGTTTTCAGTAGAAATTGCTTATGCCAAGAATCGGGAAGATCTCAAATGAATAAAAAAGCTATCGGTAGATGCCACCACTGAGATGGTAGAGACATTGGATCATCTGATGAAGATTTTAAAGCAGCCATGCTAAAAATGTTTCAACAAGCACCTATAAACACACCTGAAATAAATGAAAAAATAGAAAGTCTTAGCAAAGGGATAAAGTACAAAAAAGAAGCAAATGGAAATTTTAGAACTACCAAGGGCAATCATGGAAATGAAAACATAGTGAAGGAGCTCAATGCTGAAATGGAGGCAGGAAAATAATTCTTTTCTAAATAGAAAGGACATGATAAAAAAAAGAAAAAGAACAGATTTAGGGACCTGGTTGTAATACAAAAGTATGTCATTCATGTCACTGGAGTGCCAGAGGAAGAGGAGAAAGATGGTGGAGGTGGACACCACCACACTGGCAGGAGATGTCCACCTACAGAATCAGGAAGCCGAGCATATAGCAAATAGGAGACCCAGGAAACCCCTTCAAGGCATATCATAATCAAACCTCTGTGAACAGAGAAAAGTGACATCTTACCTACAGGAGCAAAGCAGTTCAAATAACAGAACTTTTCTCATCAGAAAGCATGGAGGCCATAGTTTGTTTTTTACCCCTGTGGTGTTTGACTCGAGTAGGGTATTTATTAGCACAAAGTTTTCTGTCTTGGTCAATCCTCAAATATATGCTTATGATTTTTGATAAGGCCACCAAAATCATTCAAAGGGGAAAGGACGGCCTTTAGCGATAGATATCCATGTGCAAGAGTGAAACTGGAACCTTATACCCTATACAAAAACTAACTCTAAGTGATTCAAGGACCCAAACGTAAGAATTAGAACTGTTAACCTCTTGTAATAAAACAAGGAATAGTCTTCATGACACTGAATTGATTGGCGACTTCTTAGCTATGACACCAAAAATATAGCAGCAAAAGAGAAAATAGATAAATTGGACTGTTAAAAAATTTCGAATGTCTCTGCATTAAAGGGTACAGTCAATGGAATGATTAGGAAACCCATAGACTGGGAGAGAAAAACTGCAAGTCATTTGAACAGATATTTTCCAAAGAAGATGTATAAATGGACAGTAAGGATATGCCCAACATCAATAATGGTTGGGGAAATACAAATGAAAGCTATAATGAGACACCACCTCAGATTCGGTGGGGCACTCTGATCAAGAACAGAACAAAACACAAACACAAGCATTGCTGAGGATATGGAGGTGAACTTTGTGGGAGCGTGACATGGCCCAAACACTGCAGAAAACAGTATGGTGATTTCTCAAAAAAAAAAATGAATGATCATATGATCCAGCAATTCCACTTCTGGGTAGAGACTCCAAAAGAATTGAATTGAAAGCAGGATCTTGAAAAGACAGGTGTATACCTATGTTCATAGCAGCACTATGCACAGTGGACAGAAGGACAGGCAGCCCATGTGTCTATTGATGGATGTATATATCAAGTGTGGGATATGTATATGTGTGTAATGGAATATTATTCAGCCTTTTTAAAAAAGAAAAAATCTGACACCTTCTGTCACATGGACAAATCTAGAAGACATTATGCTAAGTGAAATTAGTCATTCTTCAAGAAGACAAAATTGCACAATTCCATTTATATGAGGTACCTAAAGTGGTCAAATCCATGAAGCTAGAAAGCAGAATGGTGTTTGCCAGAGGTTCGGGGAGGGGAGCGGGGAACAGGAAGTGGTAATTTATTGTTTAGTGGCCACAGAGTTTCATTTTTACACGATAAGAGTTCTGGCGATGGATGGTGGTGATGTGGATGCACTTAGGGCCAGCAACCTGTAAAAATAGTTAAGATGGCGAATTTTATGTTATGTGTGTCTTATCACAACTGAAAAAAAAGTTTCCTATCTTGCCAGGCTGCCCCTTTCCTAGTTCTTTAGTTAGAGACAGCAGGTATTTGTTGGGGTATCTTTTGTGGGGTGGGGAATCTGTGTTTGTGTTTCTGGGCTGTGGATTCTGGCTCAAAATCTGGGATGTATGAGGCAAAAGCTGACCCAGGCCACTCACCGCCACACTGTACCTCAGCTCCCAAGGTCCCCAACCAGCTGCCTTCTTTCCACCTCTCAGAGTCCTCTGATGCTATGTTATGTCTGATGTCTAGGGTTTTTAGTTATACCTAGAGGATGGAATAGGGGAAAATGCATCTACTCCATCTTCCTGCAAGTGAAGTCTTGGTCTGCTGCATTTTTTTTTTTGATCAGTTCTTCAGGTAAGGCTCAGTGAGACTCACCAAGGACTGAGAACCACTAAATTGGCATCTGAAAAGTGATCCTTTGACTGACTACCTTTGGCCCTGGGCTGTCCTCACATAGGTCCCTCCAAAACCCTTGTTGGGTCTTCCAGGCCGCCCTTGTCTTCATGCATTCCCAGTGCTGTGTGAGTGCCTTGAGTCACTCCCTTCTCCTCTAGCCACTGCTCCTGAACTTTCTCCTGTTTTCCTCAGAAGAGTTCAGATTCTTCCCAGGCCTCAGGAGGAAGTTGAAAGCTCTGGGTCCAAAGCACAGCAGTGAAGCCTCCAACCCTCTACACATACCCCCCACCCTCCCACCCCCAAAAGCCAGCCTCCCCACACTACAGTCAGGCCCCTGTCTTCAACTTAGTCACCTGGGTCCCCTTGGTGCTTTTGCCCCTGTTCCACACAAACTGGCTCCCGGTTAGCAGTGTTCTCCAAAGCTCTGTGCAGGGAAGTGGCAGCTCTGTGGTCTCTGTGCCTCTGGCCTTTACTGAGCACAGTCTCATTGACTCTCCCAGTTCTTCAACCATCAGACTCATTCGTGCCAATTTCCAGAGGAGGAAACGGAGGCTCAGAAAAATTAAGTAATCCACCTAAGATCGCCCCATTGGTAAGGCCTGGACAAGGAGTCAGGCAGCCTGACTTTGGAGCCCAAGATCTTCTATAAATGACATGGCCAACATGTAGTCTACTTTAGGGACCCAAAACCTCTTGGAGAGTCTGAACGTCACTCTAGAGACCATTTTCAGAACCCAAGAACCTAGTACGGAGTGGACCTGACCTAAGTCCTCTCGACTGCAACCTCTATTGTGGCCAGGTCAGGCCACAGATAGAGACCATGTGATTTGAATTACCAGGGTGAGGAATAAATGTAAGTCAGCATCGGATTTTCTGAGGAGTTTATGGATCTATGGCCCCCTCCCCGCTTTGAAAAGCTAAGTTGGGTGCAGGTTTAGAACCACCTTTTCCTCCATAAAGCAATTAAATGCTTTAGAGAAAATGTCTTTGTTTGGCCCTTGGATACCATTCCTGAGAAATGATGGTGGCAGATAATGTACATTCAGCAAACCTCCTGTCTCTCACAACTGCTGGCGTTGGGTGTGCTCCAAGGACTCAGATGCTGTCAGACTCTGGTTCCAGTCCCAGCTGGTCCTGGCCGCCCTGGGTGAGGCTTTCAGCTGGGTTGGATTCTCGGGACTTGATTGAATACATACCTAGCTTATTGGGTCTTCTGAAAACAAAGAAAAACATTCCCTGGATTTCAGGAGCAGTCATCATGCTGGTGATAACTAACAGTGATGACGACAGCTTTAGCACGGTCTGCTTCTACTGAGGCTCTCCTGGGTGCTTCTCCGCAGGCAGGGGAGGGAGGCTTGCTAGTGCCCCGCCCAGCTTACAGAAGCAAAAGCAAAGGCAAAGGGCAACTCACAGGAAACTTGTTTCCAGGAAATGCTTTCAGAATTCGGGTCCTTCTTTTAGTGTAAAGTGTGCACCCAAGAGGGTACCCAGCACAGTTAGTCACAGTTAGACATTCAACGGTAAGTATTGGTTGAATGAATGAAGGAGAAATGGATTATTCCTTCACCATGATGATCTTATACCTTTGATGCCATTTAGTTGAACTTCCCACCCAGTCAGGTTTCTCTTCTAAGAGAGGGGGTTAGTCATTCACCTTGAATAACCCCCCCACCTTTGGACAACTCTAATCTGCAGAAAGGACAATAGTTTATTGTTCTGAGCTACTCAGAACTGCTTTTTCAAGTGGGTAACTTCAGTTCTACTTTTGCTCTGCACTGTGCTCAAACTGCTGCCACTTCTACAGGTCTGTCTTTAAAAATCACGAAAAGACTGCTTTTCTCAAACCTTGGCCCTTTGGGGACTTGTGGGCCATATGGCCAGGTATAGAGTCTGAGACCCAGTCAAAGGCTGGAACTGAAGGAAGGACTGTGTGTGTTTGGCTGAAGGAGAGAAGTGGGCAGCGAGCCGGGGGTGTCTGATGGGTGTCCTCTGCTGTTCTCGAGCCACTGCAGATACACAGCAAGAAACAACCACAGTAACCACCAATAATCATTACTGTCTTGCTGAAAGCTACTGGGCTACAAGTGTTCCTTGAATCATCTCATATGAACCTCATAGAAAACGCTCCACTGTGACCGTTATGACACCCCACACTGCAGATTAGGGAACTGAGGCACAGAAAGGTCAAGTCACATGTACCACTCAGCTGATAAGAGGCATCCAAACTCTTGCCCATCTGACCAGAGCTGCCCTCAAGCCCACATGTGCCTGGAAGATGCACTGCCCTGGGGTGAGCAGAACGTGGCTGACTGGCAAGGCTGCAGGAAGACAGGCAAGTGCCTGGTTAGCTGGAGAACTTTCTAGAAGTCACAGATGTTGGTCTAATGGAATTATCTGCCTCATACAGTGGTGTGTACCCACCTGGCAGGATAGTCCAGGAGGATCCTGGCATGGATAGGTCTTTGGACCTCATTTATCAGTCGAATACTATTAAAAATAAATCCCCAAGGCAACCTTAAAAAGAAAATGAGAGTGAAGAATAGTGGTGTTTGCTCTCTATCTCTGAGGCTAGATGTGTGTCAACTACAGCCAGAAACTCCTTCTTTGGTGTCTAGATTTTGAGTCTCTCCCCAGATACCAGGGTTCCCTAAAAACTGGGGTCCTCAGGAGTCGTTCTGGACTCCATTTCCAGGAAATGAGTTGCCAGAACTAGGAAAAGAAGGATGGTGGGCATTTGGGGGAGTGGGCCCTGAGATCCTTCCTTAGGGAGACTGTTCACCTTCTCTTGTCACTGCAGCCTCCGGGGAAGACAGTGTGTGGGCTCCAGAGCCAGGGAGGAAGTATCAGGGGCATGTCACTGAGGGAGCATTGCCCGGCTCATGACTAGGCTGCCAACCTGTCCTGCCATCAAGCGGGAGCTGACGGCTCCATGGGACAGGGAGGGGGAGGCAACAGGCAGGCGTGGGAAGAGGGCTGGGGCCATGCAAAATGTGGTCTCCTTCCCGCCAGGCTCCTGCCTGCACCAACACCCAGACGTCCTCATACAGCCGGGTACCAGCCACCAGCTGGACACTGGATCTTTCTGAGCCTGCTTTGTCCTTCCTGCAGAGGGGACAATCCAGCCCAGAAAGCAGAATTCAGGGGCAACAGTTCTGACATGCAGCCGGGCTCCATAAAGTGGGAGTGTGACTCTCGGGAACATGGCTGAGGGCACCTGATCTGGGTTCCAGTCCTGACCCCACTGCTTCCTATCTGGGGCCTGAGCCATTTTCTAACCTCTCCATGCCACAACTCTAAAGTGGGGATCAAACGCTAGCACAGGACCTGGCTCAGAGCGAGTGCTCTTTGAGAGGTTATTTTTGTTGTTACTCGCATTAGTTTTGCCCCTGAAAAATGCGGCTATTTCTCCTTGGACATTTGGGAAGCGTGAGGGGACAAGTAGAACAGTAAGAAAAGTGAATCTGAAAACAGTGGCGGGGAATTAGGCACTACCAATATTTGTGGCGCTACTATTGTCTGCAGAAAGGTCATCATTCCATCTTCACAAAGACCTACACTGCAGGTGCCCTTTGATCTCCATTTTCTATGTGGTGAGATGAGCCTCAGAGAAGGCGAATAACTTGCCCAGACCACATAGACCATGCACCCAGCAGGGACAGCCCTGTGGGTATTTTGGGGGTGGCACAGGGTGGGACGCTTTCCCATACTCAGTCCTGGGAAGCCTGAGAAAAGGGACTGAGCTCAGTACTGTCACCCTCTCTCAGCTCCCTGGAGACTGGCCTGGATCCTGGAATAGTGTGGTCAGAGTATTTAGGCCTCCGGTTTCTTTCCCATTGATGAATATTAGACTCTGAGTCACTTGTGAGCTGTAGTCTGGCAGGGAGTGGCGCTGGCCATGTGTCTGGTCCACTGCTGCCCTTGAGGGACCCAGCAGGCCTGGCAGTGTCAGGCTCCTCTCGGAGGCAGCTTTGTAGTTCACCCCTGCTCCCTCGAGCTAGGGCTCTGGGCCTTTTCCCACCCAGCCTTCTTTCAGCTCCTCCTGTACTTTAGGAGAGGAATTCGATTTTTCTAACCCCTGTAGGCTGAGTGGCAGGAAAAATGGGTCGCCTCCTGGGGAAGGTCAGTGGCAGGGGCTCCCGGGAGACCTTTGCGGGCAGCAGTGAGAACAACTCTAGTTTTTTCTCTTCAGGAGCCTGGAGGCAGGGAGGCCACGTGGCTGCCACTTCACAGACTGGGAGGCTGAGTCACTTGCTCGAGGTCGGGTGTCTTGTGAGTGACAGGTAGGGAACTGGACTGGTCAACACCACCCAAGGCCACCTTACCACAGTGTTTCTTCCCAAGGACACTACCTGGAGTATTGTCACTGGGGCCAGAGTACCTGGTCTCACTGCCCCTGGGCCTGTTCTACAGACAGACTCCTTCTGAATGGAGACGGGGGCCCTCCCCAGACTTGCATGCTATCAGAGGCGAAGGGTCCTTGGAGAGCATCTTACATCTTGTTTGATGGGCAAGAAAACTAGACCAGAGAGAACAAGTGACTTACCTGGAGTCACGGAGCAAACTGGGGGGCAGAGTGGGAATCAGGTGTCCTGAGTCCCAGGCACACATGTGTTCATGGGGCAGGGCCTCCACAAGCCAGGCCCTCTTCTAAGGATGAAAGCTTCTCATGTGGAGGGCCATGTATAGTAGCCATGACCAGCTCTGTTTGTTCAGTCATTTAAATATCCCAAGAACCCGTACAATCGAACAGTGTGTTGGTGGGGATGGAGCAGGTTCCCAAGTGCCCCCCTCCACCCACAGAAACACCTCAAGAAGCCTTTAGTGTACAAAGCAGATTCCACTAATTCTCTCATCTTCCCAATCTGAGGAGCCAGGTGGTCAAGTGGGGCTTTAACTTCGAGCTACTGCCTGTTGAAATCATAGGAGCAGTCTTCTGTGCATGGGGAAGCTGCTGCCAGCCTCAGTTTCCCTATCCGGCTCCATGCCCAGCTTGTTAGACTCATCAAGGAGCCCATGGAGAGGCACAGGCTCTTCATGCACAGAGGACCTTGGAGGAAAGTCACTAGTTGTCACAGCCCTTTTTCCGGCTCTAAAGGCAGACTCAGGACAAGCACTTCAGCCAGGCCTCTCCTTTCCTTTGAGCAAGCGCTCTCTCTGCTTGAAGGAGCCACAGGCCTCAAAGGCAGGCCCACAAAGGGCTCTGACATCCTAGGAACAATGTCGCCTGTTTACCTGACAGATTGTGTGCTTTCTTTTCATCTCTGAGGAAAAGAGCTCCCGCTGGGAGCTGCTAATCCCAGAGTAAACAGATGACCTCGTGGTGCCTTTCTCTGGGAGGTGGGGTGCCCAGCAAGTGCCCCAACTGTGCAAACAGACCCTGGAGGCCTCGTGCGCCTGCAGGGGCGTGGCCCCAGGGCCAGGGCCAGAGGGGCCTTTCCTTTGCTGGCCCTCTTTTCTCCCTTTGTGGTTTCAGATTGAATGGGGAGAAGCTCAAAGGCAGGGGCATGAAAGGTCAAAGCCAATTTGCAGGGCCAAGCATGGGGGAGGAGAGGAGGGGCACGACCAAGTGTCTTTGGAGGACTGACCTTCACCTGAACACAACCCCTGTGGCCTCTCCCCAGTTCTTCTGAGGACACTGCACCAGGCAGAGGCCAGCTACTGCACCTCTCTGAACCTCAGTTTCCTCATCTGCAATCCAAGGAGGAAGACACCTGTCTGTTATGGCTGTGGCAAAATTTGAAAGCAATGTGCTTTCAGAAAGTAGTAGGGGTTTGTGGTGGAGGAAGGAGAATACTGAGTCTGGAAGCTGGAAGCAGCTGCGGACGGAAAGGAGGGGGGAATTGCGAGGAGGCAGCGCCTGGACAAAGGCACTCAGTTGGCAATGAATAGTGCCTGCATGGGAAACAGCGAATAAAACGGCCTCTGAAGCAACATACTACATTGCGGGGTTGTTATCTCTGGGAGGGAACCCAAATTCCCCCACTTCCTAGCGGTGTGGCCTTGGGAGAGCTATGTGGCCTCTCTGACCTTCAGTTTCCTCCTTTATAAACCGGGATGAGAAGGCTCTCATGAAGATGCAAAGAATCTGATACATAGTAGATACTCAATAAACATAAGCTCTTAGGGGTTTGGAAAGGGCAGTTCTCCATTCCCTAAAGGAGCTGGGGGATTCGATGAATCAGAAACCTAGGAGCCTGGTTAGGCCTTACACAGTCAGAAATAGATAGCAGCACATTCGCTGGGCCACAGGGAATCCCTTTGACCCTCACACGGGAGCCCTGAGTGCCACCTAGCCCTTCAGAGTGCCTGTGCCCCAGTGTGGCTTCCGCTCACTGTCTCCTTGGCTGCACCTCTGGTGGGCTCCTTCGCCCTCCTGAACATGCTTCTTGGCCTGGTGTTCAGGGCATCCGTGACCCTCAGTAGACACAGTGAGAAACGCTTGGGTTCCGTTCTGTGGGCCAGTGGTTTCTGCAGCTTTAGGCCCCTGGTTCAAACATGCAGCATGTACCTGGGCCCCTTGATTTTCCCTTAATTTTAAAGGGAGAGAAAGAATGAGAAGTGGAAAGGCAGGGAGGAGACGTGTTAGTTGATGAGCATCTTAAAGCAAGCTCCTAGATATTAGGTATTTGGCTTCACTTAACAGCAAAAGCAACACACTATAGCTTAAACAAAGGATGGTTTATTTGTCTGACATAAGAGTTCTAGAAATGGGTGGTTGTTAGTTGTGTTAGCTGCTGCCAACAGGACTGGATGCTTTCTAGCTTTCTGCCTCACAAGTGAACCTGTGTGCTGCCTATGGTGGCATAATAGCTGCCTTAGCTCCATTGGGAAAGTCTCCCAGGAGCCCTCCATTGGTGTCTCACTGGCCAGAAGTAGGTCTGATGACCACTCCTGACAGCAAGGGATGCTGGGAATGCAAACACCTGAATGTAACTCTCTTGCCTCCTGCAGGGGCAGGCAAAGTTAGGAGGGAGGCATGGGACCAGGGAAGGGCTGTCAAGGGGTCCAATGAGCTGCCTGCCAGAGAAGATAGTGCTACTAACACCCTAGTCTTCCAGAATGGAAGCTGGTGCCAAGGGCAGAGAAATGCTTACTCAATATGCAGTTTGATTGATTCACTTTGACATTCTGGGCTAGCAACCAGAGATGCAGAGATAAAAGCCACTCCTTTGCCTTCCAGAGCGAGAAAGAGAATAATAGTAGTAATACTAACAATGTAATAGTTGAAATTCACTGAGCATGTACCAAGTGCCAAGTGCTTGCTGGGCATTTCCCAGACTATCTCATCTCAATCCTACTCCAGCACCCAGTGAGAGGCATGATTCTAACTGCTGTGGAGGACACCAAAGCTCAGCAGGGCTCACGGAAGTCAGGACTGCCCCCGTGTTGCACAGGCGGTGAACGTAGTGCTCAGGTATGAACCAGGTTCTCAGGTAGCCCATGGAAAGAGGATACCACCCTCCCCAGGGATGAGAGGTGTGTGCAGCCCTGCAAAATAAACTGGGATTTCCCAGTCAGGCAAGATGAGGAATGTGCCCCAAGTGATTTAAGACATCTACAAGGACATATTAGAAGTGATGTTAGCAAACTTGGAGTCACCCCTCCCTAGGATCTGTCTTCCACCTCTTTCTAGGGAGCTTTTATGTTTTAAATGAGTGTTGAAAATAAAACTATATTCCTACAATCAATGAGTCATGTGAACAACAAAGAAATAAAAAAAAATTGAAAATAAAATCCTTTATAAAATTGTCAAAGATTTTTTTAAAAAACCTTAACACTTGATGCTGGAGATGGTGTGGTGAAATAGACAGTGTTCACGGTCTGTTGGTGGGAGGATCAATGAGTATAAACCTTTATAAGAGAAAAGCAACTTGAAAATATTCTTTAAAATATGCTGCTATTTTGACTTTACTTCTAGAAATATATCCCAAGGAAATGATAAGGAAGTATAGACAGATAATCTTGTACAGAAATAATGTATTAAAATATGAATGTGTATTCTCTCCATTGTATTTTCTTTCCCAGTGTCACGGATCATAACCAGACCTTCTCTACTCCCTAGTCCCAGAGGCGTTTGTATACCTAAAGCAGAAACTGAAAATAGTATCTTTTCCTTTTTTTTTTTGGTCTATGAGAAAGATCAGGAAGAAATCATTCAAGCAGTCCCCAAAAGACAGAGAGACACGGTGCGGGGTGGGGGTGGGGCAGGGAGAGAGAGAGAGAGAGAGTTGTGACAAGGAAGATTCCTAGAATCAGAAGTAAGACCTAGCACACTCACCCTCCACCCCATGGCATGGTATTTCTGAGAGTTCAGTCTAGAGAAATTGTCGGAGCACAGCCCTACCACAGTGTATCCTGCTCCCTCAACCTGGCACACATTAACAGTCATTGGATATCAAGGGACATGCCTGCTGGGAGTGTGGGTATCTCTGGAGAACTCTCCTTGATGCCTGACAGATTGTGCAAACCCCAGGACCTTTGCATGGCCCTAGGGAGCAGGGAGTGCAGAAAAGAACAGCTTGATTTTTCTGGTCAGGTTGTAAGTAGGATTTAAAGAAAACTTTGTGACATTCTCACATGCTACATTCATGAGGAAAAAAATGTTTTTAAAAGTAATTGAGTATAGAGTTATTATCTTGTTTTTATTTTTTTGACTAGTAGTTAAATATTTTCCATAGGAAGATAACGAAGTCCCCTGCCCTGTGTTCTCTGAACTCCAGGCA
The DNA here is from genome assembly GCA_004363575.1 of Solenodon paradoxus. Lineage (NCBI taxonomy): Eukaryota > Metazoa > Chordata > Mammalia > Eulipotyphla > Solenodontidae > Solenodon > Solenodon paradoxus. Next base: position 84,833 of record RJWH01003902.1, on the reverse strand, counting down.
CATACCTTTACCGTTGCACCAACCCCACTGGGAGGGTCATTATCTATATTTAGTGCCTCACTGTTCTGCGAGGTCCTCAGGCCCTGGAGACACATCAGGACGTTGCTTTGTCTGTCTCTACAATCCCAGTGACTTGCACAATGCCTGGCAAGCACTCACGAGGAGTGAACAGTATATGGATAAAAGAATACATGAATGAATGAATGAATGAATAAATGAATGAACGAATGAACGAACGAACGAGCAGATGAACTAACAGGTGTCTGATGTCTGAGATAAAAGACTAATGGGGTCTGTCTCTGTTGTCCCCGCACAGCTAGGGGCTGGCACTCAGCCGACAGAGTTAGCTGCAAACACACACTCGGGAGTGTAAACAGCACTCCTGCGGCCCAGGGCCGACTGGCAGACTCGAGGGCAACTTGCACAATCTTGTGGGCTGCTGTGATCCTCATTTTTGGGGCATGGAGTCATCTCTGCTGTGGGCCTCTCCCTCCTTGCCCTGGATTGTCTCTTGGCAACATAAAAGGAACTGCATGTCTGCTGTCAGGGGAAAGAAGTTCAGGTCTCCAGCCTCTCCAGGAAGCCTGTCCTGACTACCTAGATCTGGGGCTGAAGGGGAGCTTGGAGGTCACCTCGTCCGAGATCTTTGTTTTGCAGAGAAATGACCTGAGACCATAAGTGGTGGGGATGCAGCCCACTTCACGAGTGGCACAGCTTGGCCTGGAACTGAGAGTCCTGGGATGGCAGCTGGTTCAGAACCAGCCGAGCAGGGCTGTATGTTACTGCACGGCCACTGTCCAGTGTGGGAACTTGGAACTTGTCCTTCTGACGCCCAGTCCCCTTGTCTACACTGTGCTGCATGTAAAGCTGTTGTCTAGGACTCATGAGATGCTGATTGTAAAGGCCTGGTGCGGTGCCTGACTCACACTAGAGCTTTCTGACTCCTGCCTGCTCCCACCCTCTCTCCTAACTTCTCCCGCTCCCCTTTCCTCCATGGAGCCAGAGAGCACCCTGTCATGTCAGTCACACCACGGAGCAGGTTTGCATGACAAGTTTATTACTCCCATATTCACATTGTGTTACCTGAAAGACACTGAATTCTTATTAATAACAAGCACTGTAGGGCAGAGATTTCATCACTGGCATTCATGACTTTATTGCAGTTGATACAGGAGCTGTCTCTGATGTGTGACGCAGCCACCAAAGCCAGGGCCTTGACACATGACCGCTCAATGGCGTGTGCACTGTGTGAGGCGAGAGCACGCAGTCCTGGGCAGATGTGGTTTCTTGCGTGCCTGCTGAAGCTCATGAAGATTATGTGTGCAGGCCTGGCCTCTGGGGGCTGTGGGAGGCCTACACTGTCTCCATTTGCTGTGGTTCCCGAGCCCCAAGATGGGCGTCTGTTAACCTGAGTGTCTCCTATGGGAGCTGGGGGCACTGCTAAGAGTTTTTAAGTTTTCCTGTCTCAATGGCACCCAGGAGCCCCTGTGGGTAGGGGCTGTAAACCCCATTTGAGACAGTGGCTCGCAGAGCCCAGAGCACCAACCTAAGGTGTGCATGAGAGCTATGTCCCCAGCATGCTCTCTGCAAACTTGCACGTTCCTCAAGCACTCCATCCCTCAGTTTCCCCACTCAGGAGGTTGGGACATCCTCCCCTCCTTGCCAACCTTTCAGGATCAAGGGAGCTGATGTGATGACCAAACTGCGAGGCTACAGAAAGAGCACGCGTTCTTTCTTTTTTCCAATAGCTTTGGTATCTTTCACTAATAAGCCTGAGAGTCCCCTTCCATCCAGCCCCTGGACCCCTCAATGCCAAGTTAGTAAGAACTGGTGTCAGCACCTGGTGGGCATGTGGTCAAGGGCTCTTCTCCCACCACCAAGCACACACACAGCCTTTGCAAAAACAAGTCCCTCCTTGGCAAAGGGCAATGTTTGCTCTGGGCTAGGGCCTTGCAACCTTGCGCTAGGTCCTGTTTATTCTGGCATAAGGCATGGTGATGGCCAGGTGCTCTAAATTTGTTGAACTTCCTAGATTTCTTATCATGAGCCCTCATGCCAGGAACAGGTAAAATGTTGATATGTGCCCAAGAGAAGAAATTAAATAGCTCCACAAACACCACTCTTGTGCCCGAGAGGCAAGCAGCCCTGGACTGGGCCACTGAGGGCGGGGGTGGTTGAAGGAGCAGGTCAGATGTGCAGATAAAACCTCCTTAATGTGTCCTGAGCCTACCTTTCCCGCTCTGGAATTCTCTGCTCAGGTCAGTCTGTTTTCCTCATTTCTCTAGATCCTAACTTGCCCTGTCCAGTCTCCACACCTTTGCCTGGGCCATGCTCACCATTTGGAATTTTCTTTCCATTATCCTGCTCGCTGAAATCCCACTTGATCAGCAGGATAAATGAACGATTGGCTCATTTTGAGGATGGGACTGGGTAAGTGAAAAACTGCCCCACACTAGATTTTTCTGCCCATTTTCCTTCCCCAGTTTCTCTAATCCTCAAGGGCTTTTGGGACAGCTTGGGATCCAAATGAAGCCTCAAGCAGCCCCACAGAGACCCAGGAAAACTTGTTTCTGCTGTCAGGAAGTGACAACGGGACACCTGCAGAAGTCTGGGGTGAGGCTGGGGAGCATGGAGTGGATGCGGGGCAAGGGCTTTGAGTCTCAGGAGTCTCTGAACTAGGGTCAAGGCTAAGTCTCAGTCTTCTAACCCCATGACCTTAGGAGATGAGGTAGCTGTAAGATTCCTGTGCCTGAGTATAATGAGTACAAAGGCAGTGCCTGCTTTGAGATTTGAGAGGGTTAACTGAAGTGGTAGGTCTATGAAGCATCTGGAATGTGCTGGCATCTTTCATCAGCCCCCTATGGTGCTCTATGAGGACTTGGGACAAATGATTGACCTTTGAAAACTACTGTACTCTTATTGCATTGTTCATTGTCTCCTACCAGGCACCTATGTCACAACAAACCTACACATGGCTCTTATTTATCTTATGTATCTTGCAGATGCAGGACTCAGAGTGTTGAAGCCAGTGGGCCAGGGACACACAGCTAAGAGATGGCCAAGAAGGAAAGGTTCAACCCAGCCCACTTGACTTGAACCCAGGCCCTTTCCTCCTGCAGGTAAGGACCCCTGCCCCACTTGCTGACCAGAAAACTTAAGCTTACCTGGCCCTCCTGTGTTTGGAGGTGAAGGCAGGAGAGGGAGCTGCTAATGTGGAGTGAACTCGGGGATGCCCTAACGTCCCCCTGCCAGACCCTCTTGTCTTCCAGGCTTCCTAAATTCTTAGTATTCCTTATGATGCTGTGGCTTCCAGAATGTGTGGGCCAGATCCCACTGAATGTATATAATGCAAGTGCAATGCAGTCTACAGTCTACCTCCGGTGGCAGGGCACAGCTGTCCACCACATGGCCCCCATAGGATCAGGGCTGATCACCATGGAGAGAGGAAGGACATGCAATTGAGCCTCTGCTGAGGGTGGGGCTCTCCTTGAGTGTGCTGTGGCATTCAGCTCTCTCTCCCCTTGGTGGGAGTGGGCTTCTGATTTGGTCTCCATTTCACCGAGGAAGAACTGAGGCACAGTTATGTGATTTAGCCAAGACCACCCAACTCACATGGCGGAGGTGTGGTCCAGCACAGAACTGTGACAACTTTGCCAGGACATAGTTCCCTGGGAATATGGTTCTGGAAAGATTTGTCTTTGGGCAGACTCAGCTAGCCTGGGTAGCAGAGAGGTACAGAGAGAAGAACTGTTGGCCCATGAGTCAGGGGTCTGGCCCTGGCAGCGCCTGCCACCCACCTGGTATGGGCAGAGGCCTGGAGGTGCTTCATCATCCCTGGTGAGGGACCCACAGGCACCCATCATGAGGTGTGCCCCCACCCCCCACTTCAGGTGAGAAAACAACTCAAGTACTTCTTCTGGCCTCAGTCCCAGCCTCAGTGCCCAGGGGCCATTACTCACTTCCTTCCTGGGACCCATTGCCTCCGTGGGAGGGGTGCTCCTGCCAGCACTGTGGGTCATGGGTCCACAGGGGTGTGTGCAGGGGGGCTGGGTAGCCCCAAATCACTCTCATTTTCTCACTAGGCCCCATGGGACCCAGGACAATCTGGGAGGTCAGGCTGAGCCTGGGGGGCCTCCCCTCAAATATATATTAAACAAGAATGACGTTATTTGACTCCACTTAAAAAAGTAAATGATGCTTTTTAGAGAAAATTCAGATAAAACAGTGAAATAAAGAAAGAGAGACCATTTCCTGGAATAACCACTGGAGACCTTACCTGATGGTTTGTGTGGTTGCTGTCACCATCAGCTCTATGGAAATGTGTCCCAAGCACCCTTCCTGCACAGCGTTCATTTTCCAGTATCAGCTTTGGGAGGAGAACAGTATCACTTCATTTTACAGATGTGCAAACTGAAGCTTCAAGAGATTGACAAACCTGGGCTCACACATCACGAGCAACAGGCTGAGAGGGGATTCAACTGGAAATCTGACCGCCAGGCCCAAGCTCTCACTTCATACCATACACACTGTCATTGCTCCAGCTTTTGTTGCTAACATCCCATCAGCAGTATTGACCCCTGATGAGAAATTCAGTGCAAACCTCAGGTGAACTGTCCATGGGCTAGTCCATCAAAGCCATACCATGTGCAGCAACCTTCCCTGGGTGCTGGGCATCTTGGTTATTTCTAATTTCTCACACCATCGACATGCTTCGATGAAATGCTTTGGGTACAGATATATATTTTGAGTTATATCCTTGGGACAGCACTCCCGGTGGATGATAACACTGCTGTGAGCGCCTGATTTCTCCTTGCTCAGCAGCCCAGCGCCAACCCCTGCGGCCCAGTGTAGAGTCCCCAGGCTGACCATTCACTTGGAGACTAAACACACAGCCAAGCTTTCCCCGGTGGGCAGGGTTTCTACCACATCTCTGACCTGTTGAAAGGTAAGAAAACTGAGCCTCAGAGAGGCAAAGTCATGGACTGACTTCCCTTGATAAAGCCAAGGTCACACTGCTGGGGCCAGAAGCACAAAACGGCACCTTGTACAGAGCTCACCAAGCAGCCACCATTGAGGAGGCTATTTCGCTTGCCCCTGGACACAGCATCTAGGTGGGCCAGCTCACTTCTGTAGACTCCTAGGCAGATCCTCACAGAGGCAGGCTCTTGGCTCAGCCCTCATCACCTGCCCAACTCTGAACTGTGCTGCAGTCTCTCCCCACCCCCCTGCCCCCACACCTCCTGCCTGGACAGGTACAGCACCCTCCTCTGACAGTCCCACCTGTGTCTACTCTTGTCCTTTTGTCCACTCCACAGTGGTTTTTTTAAGGACCCAAATTCCATCCTGTGGCGCCCCTGGCCCAGCTTCCAGGGGATTCCCTAGCTGGGTATGAGCTAACTACCTAGAAACATGCTAAGATCAATTTGCCTCATGACCTCACCTCCCATGTCAGGCACAATGCTAGGCATTGTGGGACTAGTTAGCCAGACAAGAGCTTAGGAGAAAGACAAATTCCTTTGCCTGGATTTCCAGATCTCTCCTCTATGACCTGCTTCCTTCGCTGACTTCATCCCCTCCATGCCCTGGTGCCTGCTGAGTTCCAGCCCTCCGCCATTCTTTTGCTGTGCAGGTAGGCCAAACCCTCAGTCTCTCAGCCCTTGTGCATTTCTTTCAGTCTAGAACATTCTTGCCCTCTTGCCCCAAGTTCTGACTGCCTCTTCCTACCCAGAGGCTCTCCCCAAACACATTTTCTTGCCTTTATAAGTGTCTTCCCAATACACACACACACACACACACACACACACACACACACACCACCTCACACCCTGCATCTTCCCCAGGGAAATCCTCAATTAGGAGCTTTAGAGATTATAGGAAAGATGGGTGAGGAGAATGAATTTAGAACATTTTTTTAAAGATTTCACATTCATTAAAAAAAAAAAGTCCAACAAGACACCACAGTCAGGGAGAAGAGTTATGGGGTATTGGACTTATCATAAGTTAGCAATAGCTGTTAATTTCTATGATCTCCTTCCCCAGCATTTCAACAAAAACCCTTATTAGTTACTTGGTGATCTCAGAAACCTTTTCCTCCTGTGTTTGGGCTCCTGTAATTTGGTCTCTGACTCTTTAAATCTCTCTGTGGTCCCAGAGACACAGCTTGCAGAAATCTGACAGAAATGTGACTTGAAGTCCCTTTGAGACAGGACCCAACCTGCTGGGTGTGAGGTGACTATGTCCCTACCTTTGCTGTCCCTTTCCTAGCTGCCAGTCTTTGCAACAGCTCTGCCTGTTTGACTCATATCAGGTGAGTAGAGGTCTGAGTCCTCATTTTGTCCCTGCCAGGCTTGTCACCACATTGGTGCAAAGGGCTCTTCAACTGGACCATCCACTTTTCCTCTATTCAGATTCCACCCTCTGGTTTCCCTGTGATCATTATTGACCTTGACAGGAAATCTAGGCAGAAGTTCAACCACATGTGCTGAAATATGGCTGAGTGGGGACACTAGGCAGAGAGTGCCACCATGGACACCTGCTGTCTGAGACAGATAGCCAGGCCTGCTGGTCTCCAGCATGGAGTAGGAGCACAAGAAACCAACCCAATGACAGAAACACACCTTTTACCAAATTGAAAACCGTGTATTTCAAAACAAAGGAAAGCTTGCTTGGGTGAGTGTGTGCTAGTACTTCCAGAAAGGTCATCTGGTTCCACAAGGCTTAGTTAAGGACCACCTGAGTGCCCGCCCTGAGCCAGACATCATGAGGGCTGCATACATTTCTGATGACAAGAATCATATGGGCTTTGGGACATCCTAAGACACCCTTCGGTTGGACAAACCCTGTTGTCCCCAGCTGTCTGCTGATGAGTTGAGTAGTGCTGGATAGTACCTCTGGGCAGGTACTCTTCTCAACCCCAAATGCGGGTAAACATTCTTTGGAGGAGACCGACTTCCCTTAGTAAAGCTATTTCTCCTATTGCAAGGGCACAGGTGCATTCTCTCTGGCCTTTTCCACCCTGAAATTCCATATCTGCCCCATTGGACGGGAGTAGAGCTTCCAGTTGGGCAAGTGCTCAGGCCCTGAAGCCTGTCAGAGCCGGGGCCTCGCATCTGTCCCTGGAGGCTGGATGCCTCTCACCCACGCTCCTGGGTGTACCTAGAAGAAAGGAAGGGTAATAGTGATAAATCCAAGATTCTGCAATGACCCCAACCAAAGCCAGGCTTCAGGAAGGGCAGGGAAACAGGAGAAGCTCAGCAAGAGGGTAAGGGCAGGGGAGGTGGAGTCAGCCCAAGGCCCATATCAGGAGTGGGATAGGTGTCTGTTTGAGGGAAGTGGTGCATAAGGTGAGTGTGTGTGTGATGTGTGCACTGAAATTACTGAACCGTTAAGTCTTTCACATTTTAGGACCCAGGAAATGTTACAGAGGGACACCCCTCAAGGAGGCACACCATCTATGGAGATTCAGACCCGTCGCCAGCGGCACCAACCTCAGGTGCCTCCACTGAGCAGGCACATGATACATATTTGTCTCCTGACAACTAGCCATTTCCTGTCTCTCTCCTGAGCAGTGCGGCAGCTGGTGGGAGTCAGCATTACTCTTAGCAGCTGAGGCCCCAAAGCCCGTGACCATGAGGGTGTGAGTCGTGATCTACCCCTCCACCCTACCCAGGACCTGCTTCCGGAGGTGGGGTTCCCTCCTGCTTCAGGGCCAAGCAGGCAGCGAGAGGTGACTGGACAGATTTCTAGCCACAAGCTGGTGCTCCAGAAAGCACTCATATGTGTGGGGATAGGGCCTTAAGGAAGCTTGAACTTCATGCAAGTCAAGCAGGGGCTTGGACCAGAGGTGAGGCCTTCCTTGGAATGCAGCCCAACCGACTGTCCACTCTGCTTTGTGAGCAGTTTTGTTCATTAAACAAATATTTATCAAGCTCTGGGCAGATGACAGGTCTTGCCCCCGAGAGCTGTTGTGGGGCTCAGGGGAGGTCATGTATTAGCAGGAAGGGCTCAGTGCATGTTTGTAAGGGGAGCTGCTACCCACAGGCCCCACTGCTTGAGGGAAGCTTACACAGTTAGAGATTTCCACTTCTCTCCTCTTCTGGTACCAACCCTGGCTCCAGAACTGACAGACTCGAGTTTTGCCTGTGAGGGTGCGCTGGTGGAAAAGATGAAGAACAGAGGGCCGGAAGTCTACCATGTCGACAGGGAACAGAACCTTCGAGGTGGGTGGCAAGAGTAGAATTGCCTTCTGATTCTTCTTTTACCTTAAATTGCAGCCTACTTCTTGGTGAAGGGGTTGATTAAACTGACAAGCCCTCCTCAGAGAATGTCACAGTGGCAAATGACTTTGTCTTTCTTGGGTTTTCCTCTCACATTTCTGCCATGGAACAACGAATATTCGAGGACCCCTAGGGACAGTGCTCTCCAAGCACCAAGGTCAAGCAGTAACCTGGAGAGACTGGAATGAGCAGTCACCTATCCTGAGTCTGTGGGGACTCAGGAAATGCTGGCACTCTAGGAGAGGCCACAGAAGGAAAGGGAGGCTGAGAGAGCACACACTTGCCAAGCCAGTTTGGATGGACAGAGTATGCAGGACAGACTGACCATAGGCCGCCTCTGCTTTGAGTCATCCATGCTGTGGCACCTGGTGCCCGGGTGTGAGGAGTGGGAAGTCGGGCTCTCCACAGCCCTCAGCGCAGCACAGACACACGTGGGCCTCTTGAGAGGCTGAAGGATAAAACTAAGCTATGTCCACTATGCAAAAAGAGTTTGAGGAAACACCAAACCCACAGCTGTTATGTTCCACTATGTACCTGGTCTCCTCAAGTGTCCATCTAAGACCCTGGGTGTCCACGTGAGTCTGTGTTGACCAAGCAGTTGAGCATATTGTCAGCTTCTGACAGCTTCTAATGGGTAATGAAAGCGAATAAATCCAGTTTCAACAAACAAGTGATTAACCTTAAGCACAGAAGGGTAAACAGGACTCCAGATGAGGAATCTGCTCTTGTTCTGCCTGGAGATCAAGAGAACCTGCTATGGGGGAAGAGCAATTACGCATTTCTTGTTATGTTTCTCTGCGGTCTTCAATTTGCAAATCCAGTAGGAGATGGGCCAGTTTTCTAAGGCAACCAGAATTGCTCAGTGACTGCTAGGGCCTGCTTTTACTCATGATTCCCAAGATATTTTTAAGGTCAGTGAGGCTCTAAGGGGCTTGTGAGTGGCTTCCTGCCTTGTATGTACCAGATGTTTATGGTTCAGGGGTATGATTTTGGATCCCAGAGTCACCTTTTGAAAGTCCTTTATACTCCTTGCCTCTTCCCTCACTGCTCTAAGTCCATCCCATTCACCTGTAGGCTACGTGATAATTACCGTGGAAAAGTGGGAAAAGCATGTTTTCAAAAACGGAGGTTCCCTCACTTCCTAGGTATCTGCTACGGGGCAAGTAAATGTTTACAAACATCTTCTGTGTTTGTGAGTGGAAATAATGAAAGTGGCTAACCTCTCAACAAAATAAAAACCATATATAAGCCCACAGTTAATGTCATATTCAGTGATGAAAGGTGGCAAGGTCTTACTCTAAGATCAAGAACAAGACAAGGATGCCTACTCTGAGCACTTTTATTCTGTGTAGTATTGAACATCCTGGCCAGAGCAATTAGAAAAGGAGAAATAAAATTGGAATTGGAAAGAATTGGAAAGAAATTGGAAGAAATTGGAAAAATTGGAAGCATCAGAATTGGAAAGAAATAAAAAAGTGTTGCTATTTTCAGATGACATGATATTATATAAAGAAATCCCTAAAGACCCCATCAAAAGATGTTAGAACTAATAGACTAATGCAGTAAAGTTACAAGATACAAGATAAAAATCTGTCACATTTCTATACAGTAATAGCAAACTATTAGATGGAGAAATGAAGAAAACAGTCTTACTTATAATTGCCTCAAAAAGATAAAATACTGAGAAATAGATTTAACCAATGAGGTGAAAGATCTATACACTGAAAACTATAAGACATTGATGAAAGAAATTGACAAAGACACCAAGAAATGAAAGAATATTCTATGCTCATGGATTAGAAGAATTAATGTTATTAAAATGCCAGTACCACCAAAGTAATCAACAGATTCAATGCAATATCTGTCAACATTCCAATGGCATTGTTCACAGAAGGAGAATAAATAATCCTAAAATTTGTGTGGATCACAAAATCTTGAATGGCTAAAACAATTACGAGAAGGAAGAATAAAGCTGGAGGAGTCACACTGATTTTAAATGATATTGCAAAATTATAGTACTCTAAACAGTGTGGCATTACATTAAAAGACATGAAAATCAATGGAACAGAGTAGAGAACCCAGATATAAACCCACACATATATGGCCAATGAATTTACACCAAAGAAGCCAAGAATATATAATGAGAAAAGGACAGTCTATTCAATCAGTGCATTGAGAAACCGGGACAGTCACATGTAAAAAAAATAAAGCTGGACCACTCTCTTACATCAGTCACAAAAACAAGCTCAAAGTGGATCGAAGACTTGCGTCTAAGACCTGAAACTATAAAACACAGTAGAAAATGCAGGTAATTAGCTCCTTGATTTAGGTCTTGCTGATGCTTATTGGTTCTGAAACTAAAAGCAAAAGTAACAAAAATGAAAATAAACAAATGGGATAACATCAAATTAAAATGTTTCTGCACAGCAAAGAAAATCATTACTAAAATGAAAAGGAAAAATAGGAATGTGAAAGAATATTTTCAAACGATCAATCTGGCAAGGGGCTGATTCAATGTACACAAAGAACTTAACAGCAAAAAATTCAAGCAATCTGATTTAAAGCTAGGCCGAGGGTCTGAATAGACATTTTCCCCAAGAAGACATAGAGTCAGTCAATAGGCACAAGAAAAGATGCTCGACATCACTAATCATCAGGGAAACAGCAAACCAAAATCACAATGAGGCACCCATTAGAATGACTATTATTAAAAAGAAATAACAAGTGTTGACAAAGATGTGGAGCAAAAGAAACATATGGGCAATGCTGGTGGAAAATGTAAGCTGGTACAGTCACACTGAAAAATGGTATGGAAGTTGCTAAAAAATTAACAATAAAACTACCATATGACCCAACAATTCTATTTCTGGTGATGCATCCAAAGGAAACCAAGATACTAACTAGAAAAGATATATACATCTCCGTGTTCATTGTAGCATTACTCACACTAACCAAAACATGGAAGCAACCTAGTGTCCAACACAGGATGAATAGATAAAGAAAATGTGATATATGGCCATGTGTTGCTTAACAATGGGGAGACATTCTGAGAAATGCATTGTCAGGCAATTCTGTTGTTGTGCGAATGTCAGTGTCATTGCAGAAATCTAGATAAAGGTTTATAACCTAGATGTAGGTATATAGCCTACAACACACCTAGTGTGTGTGGTATGACCTGTAGAGAGTCCCATCACACATGCGGCATGTCATTGAATAGAAAAATCTCAAGTGATGCATGATTGTACATACCCAATGGAATATTATTCAGTAATAGGAAAGACTGAAATCTTGCCATTTTGACAACATGGGTGGATCTTAAGAGCATTATACTAAGTAAAATTAGACAAGTATCATGTGATCTCACTTATGTGTAGAATCTTAAAAACAACAACAAACCCCAAACAACTCATAGGTAATAGGTACAGAGAATAGATTGGTGATTGTCAGAGGCTGGGGATGTGGGCTCGTCAAAATGGGAAGAGAGCAAAAGGTATAATTTTTAGTCACAAAGTAAATAAGTTCCAGGATAGCATATACAGCCTGGTAACTATAGTTAGTAATACTATACTGCATCTTTCAGAGTTGCTAAGAGAGTAAATCTTAAACTTATCATCACAAGAGAAAAATTTTATTGTATGTATGGTAATAGATGTTAACTAGACTTGTGAAGATCATTTTACAGTATATACAAATGTCAAATTATTGTGTTGTATACCAAAAATGAATACAATGTCGTATGTTGATTGTATCTCAATCAGGGGTAAAAAAGAAAGAAAGTCAGTCCAGCCTATAGGCTGTGAAGAGAACTAAATGAGTTAAAACGTGTGAGCCCCCACCCATCTTGGGTCTGGAGCACCAAAGGTGATCACTCCAGCAATGTGGGTTCTCTGCTGTTGACCCAGTATTGGGCTTATGGGGACACTTCCTTCACTGGCAACCCCACCCCTGGACCATGCCGAAGACTCACTGTGTCAGCTTCCGTCATCCATCTGGCCACATGAGTCTGTCCCTATACCTCAAGGACGTATTTCAGCTCTGCAAACAGCCTGAATCAGTCATGGTCACCACATCTTGCTGCCTGTTTGGAACTGCTGGTGCTTGGATAACTGAGCTCTGGGGCTTAGCAGTAGGCCTGTGGCCATAAGAGCCTGTCCACTCCCATGCTCTGTCCACTCCCATGCTCTGTCCACTGAGCAAGGACATTTTCATATTCAGGACAGACATCAGCCCTAACATTCTGATTCCATTTGTGTCAGTGTAACCAAGAATTCTTGTAAACCTCTGGCCAGGCCTCAGAGTTGCCCAGGGGAGGACAGAACCTGAGTCCATATCAGCTTTGCAATCTGGTGGGAGAGATCAACCTAGTGCAAAGGAAACAATTAAAGAAAAACATGATGTTTTATTACCAACTTCTTGTGCATTTAAGTGTGAATATTATCAGTCAGTTATTAGAGACTTGAGCATGTCAGTGGTTTTCAGGTCTGGCTTCCCAGAAATCTGAGGCTTTATTCAGGGGGAAGAATCTCAAGAGATGAGAGAAGAAGGGTTAATGGGAAGGGACCCAAGGTCCCTCCACCCGCAGAGCTTAACTCTTCAACCAGAATGGATCTACAGTGATATTTCCTTTATTAGGCTATTATGTTTCATTTTACTGGGGGAAAAAAAGTCCTGGAAATCACTGGATTAGCTGAATTCTAAAGTCTCCGCATCTAGAATTCCTATGCAGAGAAATAGCATGGAATGTGCTTTGAACACAGCAAAATTTAACCATATAAGATAAAGAGAGAACTCTAGGACGAGGATGCAGGAGTTTTGACAAGGACAGAAAGGACAGGCAACTTACTGTTCTCACCATCTCTCTGCGCTTGTGCTCCTGGGTGGGGGTGTCCAGGCTGCATGAGTCTCGGAGTTGGGGCATATGCACCCCAACTCCTACACCCTGGTCCCCCACTGCAAGCTGCCTCTTCACCTGCTGCTACATGAAGGACCCAGTCTTGGGTCTTCTGCTGGCAGAAAAGTCAATGTGTACTACCCTGGAACACCCACTCAGGTTGTAAAGTCCATTTTGGCTGTGAATACTCTTTTTTATGTCGTTTGTTTGTTTGACTTTACTGTAGCAAAGAACAGCAAAAGATAGCACAGTGATAATGTATTTGTGATGCATGACTACATAGTTAATGTGGCACAGTAAGCTATGCATGATAAGTACAGGTAGGTATCACCTCTTTTTGTTCCCACAGAGGCGTCAGTGGCATCACTGTGAAAACAGTGACACTGTTTACTGAAGAACACCTTTGATATTCTGACTTCTCCATCTTATTATCTCAGCCACCTTCCTCTGACAACCCCATGAGGCGAGAACTTCTACCACTTTCTAGATGAGGAAACCGAGGTCAGAGACCGCTGAGTAGCTGAGGGTGTCTGAGCCTTTATTGACTCAAGACTGACTCCAAATTCTTGCTCTTTCTTTGATACCAGCTTAGCTTGTTCAACGCAGCAGTTGTCAGTTCTGAGGCTGGGATTAGGAGGATGCTGGGCAGTGGGAAGGTGGGACCTGACACTCCTGTGTGCATTTTAGTGTTAAAGTTGGAGAAGGTCAGGGTGGGTGTAAAGACAAGTTTCAGAATGCAGGAAGGGACCACAGAGTTCAGAAAACCCCAGGCAGTGGGCCATGGCTGGCAGCAAGGACTGGGCCCAGGAGAAGGTCCCAGAGGTCTCGGCAGCCAAGGGCATGTCAGCACCACCTTTAATGTGATTCACAGTGAGAATAAGGTCTGTCCGCTGGAGCCCAGATTTCCGAAACTAAAATCATGGAATAAAGTGCACAGAACTGAGAAGCCCAGTTGCTCAGAGAGTTAGGACAGAGCTCATCTGCTGGCTGTCTCCCTTGCAGTTCTGAAGTCCTGTTGTCCTTGCACTGAGGGCTCTTGTGCCCAGGGTGGATTACCCCTGTGCTAGCTCTACCTTGTATGTTGTAGGCCCTCTTTCTCCAGTTATTAGCATGTTGAAAGCAGGCCCGGAATCATTCCTATCCTGATGTCTTTCCTGAAGCTCTTTCCTGAATAACACTTTTCCACAGGACCCAAGGGCCTTGTATAGTATCACAAGGCCACTTATTTCAAATCCCCAGAGCCAGATAGCTATTCCCAAGGAAAGAAGGTGGAAAGACAGGCTGCTAGGGCAGGTCCAGGGACTTTAATCCAGCACAGTCATTATTACTGTGGATGTAGCTGGGACCTGACTAGAGAAACTGTTTTCTTGTGCTGAGGGGGTTGAATGGTGTATTCTCTGTGGTCCCATTGAGTGACATAATCCAAAGTCTCTTGAGATTAGTCAAGATGGTGAGCTGGTAGAAATGAGTCTCATCTCCTCCACAGAGGAACTAGGAAGTACCTAACTGACAGACACAAATGCTGAGAAAAAGCAAGTCCAGAAGCTACAGAGACAGCAGCAGCAATCACCATAGAAGGTAGGCAAAAACATCAGGGTTCAGACATAAATTGCAGATTTAGGGTTCCCAGCCTCAGGGGGCTCAAAGGGCTGTGTCACTCAAATAACAGAGAGCCTGTCCAGCAGGACCAGGACACTGAGCCAGGAAAGACAGTCTTGGCAAAAGCCAGAAGGAGGACGGTGACTTGGTGGAATGAGTAGAACTCCCTGAGGCGAAATTGCACAGAACACCACCATAACTGGAAGGCAGCTAGGGGAACCTACCCCTGCACCCCTCCCACCATAGTGCATGAGAGCCACAGGACCTGCCCACAGGAAATCCTGCCCCTAGGCTTAAAGACAGAAGAGAGTCTTCCAGAGACAAGGAATCTTCAACATCTATCCACTAGCACCACCCTGTGGGTGGAGGCTGAACTGAAGACTGCTGATTGTGGGTGAATGACAAAGGTCATTACAGTTCAGACCTGTGACACTACAGGACGGCTCTGCATCCTCCACATAAACTCCAACCCCACAGGCTGAACTCTCGGACCCCAATGCAAGATTAACCTACAAACTTCAACAAAACCAACCAAAGGTGATGCCACACAACTAAAGAATTCCCAGTGTTCAAACCAAGATCCAAGCATATTCAGTGCAAGTTCATCACAAGGCTATCACTGAAGGGAAACCTAACCCAGAGAAATGTAAAAAGGATGCTAAACAGAGTGAAGACACAGAGAAATATACCCAAAATGATGGATCCAATTAAAACCCCAGAGTGGCATCAAAATATGTTGAAGCAAGTATTATTAGACCTGACAAGAGACAATGATAGTAAAACAATAATAGTGGGGGATGTCAACACCCCACTTAGAAAAATGAACAGATCAAACAGGCAGAAAATTAACAGAGAAACAACTTTAATTACCATCAGGAACAGTTAGGTCTAATAGACATATACTGAACACTTCATCCAATGACTACTATTATATCACTTTTTTCTCAAGATCTATTCACAAGAATAGATCA
This sequence comes from Solenodon paradoxus, assembly GCA_004363575.1. Taxonomy (NCBI): domain Eukaryota; kingdom Metazoa; phylum Chordata; class Mammalia; order Eulipotyphla; family Solenodontidae; genus Solenodon; species Solenodon paradoxus. The sequence continues at coordinate 69,096 of RJWH01003902.1, read as the reverse complement.
TATGTTGGGACACAAAGTATGTCTTAAAATTTTTTGCAAAGGTTGAAATCATACCAAGGATCTTCTCTGACCTCAGTGGCTTAAACCTAGAAATAAACCACAAAAATAAAGTTGGAAGACCCCAAATTAATAGGAGACCAAACAATATACTTCTCAATGATGCTTGGGAAAAGAGGAAATCAAAGAAGAACTTAAAAAAAATACTTAGAGACAAATGAGAGTAAAGACAGAATCTATGGGATGCAACAAAAGCAATACTGAGAGAATATCATTGCAATCCAGGCATACTTCAAGAAACAAGAAATATCTCAAACAATCTAAGCTCACATTTAAAGCAACTAGAGAAAGAAGAAGAATAAAACCAAAAATCAGGAGAAGAAAGAAAATAATAAAAATTGGATCAGAAATAACTGAAATAAAAAATAAAAAGACAATCCAGATGATAAATGAAACCAAAAGTTGGGTCTTTGAAAAAAATCATCAAACTTGACAAACCATTGGCTAGACTCACAAAGAAAAAAAGAAAGAAAACTCTCATACCTGGAATCAGAAATGAAAGGGGAGAAATTACAACAAATACCACAGAACTACAGAGCATCATGAGACTACTATGAACAGCTCTATGCCAATAAAGTGGACAACCTCAAAGACATGGACATATTTTTAGAAAAATACAGTCAACCAAGACTGAACCTGGAAGAACTGGAAAACCTGAATAGAACAATCCCAAGACAGGAAATTCTCAAACTCTTGTAAAGTATTGAAGAACAGGGAACATTTCCAAACACTCTATGAGGGTAACATCACACTGATACCACACTGATAGAAATGTTACCAAGAAATAAAATTATAGACCAATATTTCTAATGAGCATAGATGCAACAATTCTCAGCAAAATATTAGCAAATTGCATCCAACAATGCATCAAAAGGATCATCTCTCATGATCAAGTGGGATTTATCCCAGGGATGCAAGGATGGTTCAGCATACATAAATCTATTATTGTGATACTCCATATCAACAAGAGCAAGGAGAAAATGACCAACAGGCACATGAACATATGGTCCTACTGGCTGGCCATCCAGGAAATGCAAAGCAACGAGATATCACCTTACACTGAGGGATTGATTATTACCGAACAGTCTGGAAAAAACAAATGCTGGAGAGGATGTGGAGAAAAGGGATCACTTTTACATTGCTGGTGGTAGTGAAAATTGGTGTCATGGAAAATAGTATGGAGTTTCTCACAAAGTTTATGATGGAAGTCCCATATGATTCTGCCATCCTACTTCTAGGTATTTACCCCAAAGTTACAAGAATACTAATTCACAGAGATGTATACTCCCCCATGTTTATTTCAGCCTGATTCACAATAACTAAGAACTGGAAACTACCCAAGTACCAACATCAGATGAATAGATAAGGAAGATGCGGTACATATACACAGTGGAATACTACACAGCCCTTAGAAGAGATGAAATCCCATCATTTGAATCAGCATGGATGGATATAGAGGGGATTATGTTAAATGAAGCCAGTCAAGAGAAGATAGATACGAGATGACCTCACTCATAGGTGGAATGTGAACAGACAAAACAAAAGAACAAATGAAACAAAACCAACCCTGGAACATTTGCAACAGAACTGAGGTTACCAAAAGGGAATGGGGTGGGTGGGGGCAAATGGTGGTGGAGCCCACTGGACAATGGGGAAGAACACTTGGTGATTTGGTGGAGGGCAGGGTGTGATGACATATATCTGAGGAATAGGGAAACTGGAGAAACTACACATATGAGTTTATTTTAATTAGTCAAACAGTTACTGCAATAAAATACTTAAAACAAACAAAAAGAGCTCTGCCCCCCAGGAGGTGAGAGCCACTTCTTGTGGCCTTTGACATGCTGAACTCTCACTCAATAAGTCTCCTACAGGTGAGGTGGTTGACTTTCCATGCCATTAGGGTGGTCTTTAAAAGGCCCCAATTATTGGTGTCTTCCCATGATCCTTTCCCATGGGCTTGAGCTCTGAGAACCCCGGATTCTGTGGCCCCAGCATGTACTTGCTCATGCACTTCTCTCATTCACACCTGCCTCTTCCCACACACCCTTTATGCTGATCTTGGTACCCTGGCTCTGAGGGGACCTCTTGACATCAGTATTCACCCCCTTACTCTCATCCTGGTAAAGCCAGAGAAATGATGGCGTGGGAGGCTGAGTGCATTGTATGTATGCAGGTGTGACTAGTTGCAGGCAGCCTCTCAGCTGTGACCTGGTTTCTACCCTACCTGATCACTTTGAGCATTTGGCTCGAGTCCTCAAAGACTTCCCATTCTGTGGACTTCCTTCCTCTTTCAGGCCCCCTCACCTGGCAGGACAGATTTTCTTCCTGGCCAGGTGGCGTTAGCAAGGTTAGACACTGAGCCTCCCCAGCTGGAGCCCAGGATGAGATGCTGGCTGACTGTTCCCTTCTCAGGTCTGTCCTGGGAAAGGAGCCAAGGGAGCAAGGACCCCCAGAGCACTTGGGGTCTGTCCTCTCCCTTTTCTAGGGCTTGGCCTGGGACAGGCCCCCAACCCCTGAGTGAACCGAGGGATGAGAAGGCTGTCTTGAGGAGCGAGGCCCTGGTGACTGTCAGGTAGGGAAGGGCTCTATCTCTAAATTTTGTTGCAGGAACCCAACTAGCATGCCAGAGAAGAGCTGGCATTTCCCTGCACTGCCCATGCAGCCGGCATTGCACTCCACAATGATCACGGCATCTGCCTCTCACCACAGGAAGGGGGCTGGCAGTAGGCACATGCTGAGGACATGAAAGCACCTAACTCCTAAGCCTGTGCTTCTGGGACTGTGCTTCTGGGCCATCTGGAAACACACCTATGCCAGGGATGTGAAGGTGCAGGCAACATTGGGTGCCAGGAACCCCTGCTTTGCCCTCTGGAACTAGGTAATCCTTAAGTACTTGCTAAGGTGCAGCTCTCAGGGGGGTGCCCCCTGGCGAAAGGGTCCAGGTGCTAGTGACTAGGTCACCTTTCCTTGCCCCACCTGCCTGCCTCCTGGCTCCAGGCTGCAATGGCCAAGCTTGGTGCCCACAGGAAGGTTCTCAGTGAAGGCCAACCCCTTGGCCTTCTGCCCCCAGATGTCTGTCTTGTTCTTTAAGGTCAGTTAACAATCATGTCATTTGCACCAAAGGTGATGAGCCCTTTCTAGGATGGGAGTTGGAGAGAAGGAAGAGAAGCACAGAGGTGGAGTCAAGTGTGGGCATTCTGCCTCTGACACCCAACATTTAAGCCTTGCTGGGCAAATCTCTTTATTCTCCTGGGCCTCTATTTTCTCATCAGGAAAAGGTGATCACTGTAGCTGCCTTTCTTGTAGCAGGGATTCCTGAGACTGCCAAATAAGATCCAATGAAGGAAGGCCCTTCCAGAAGCTTCTGAAGTACAGCAAGCGATCTCCTTCATCATGAGCTCCGGTGGCTGAGGCTGAAGGACCTGCATGAAGAGCAGCCCCTCGTGCACTGGTGTTGTCCCGCTTCCCTTCTTACCTGTCCAGCAGCCTCCTGTGTATCCTTACCGGTGTGGATGTGAACAAACGCCTGCCTGGTGACTCCCACAGGGGATTAATCCCTAACATACTGTTCCCACTGGACTCTTAGAAACAGTCCTACTGTCAGCCAGGTTCACGCTGGCTCTGAGCCTACCGCCTGCCCGAGCCATTTCCACGCATTTTTCTTGCCCGACTGCCAGGTCAGGGGGTGTGAGCTCAGCTCACGGTGTTGGCCACAGGCCTAGCCTCTGGGGCCTTCGGTGTGGTCATGACACAGCATCATCTCAGGGGGAACATTCTGCGTCCCCCACAAAATAGGCACACCCAGCAATCCCCCTACTCTCCACAGCTTTCTGAAGAGTTGTCAGTATTTCTCTTCCTTTTTCATCTGATTCCTTTTGTAAAAATCATTAACTATGGATTGAATTGAAAACAAAGCTCTGGTTCTCTCTCCTCTCCTCTTCTCCCCCCACCCCCTCCCCCCTCTCTCTCGCTCTCTCTCTCTCTGTGTCTGTGTAGTTCTTTCTCTTATCAAGATCAACTTTAAGGACTGAAGATTTGCTCCCCTTTCTAAAAAAATAATTTTAGCATTTCTTTTGTTTGCATTGCTATATGCATTTGTGGATATTGAAATTGCACTTTAGTCTGTGTGAGATTTGCTCTCGTTTTAGATGGAGTTCAGGTACAGACGCGCTGGACTATTGATTGGATTGCATGTGTGTGTGCTACGGCCAGCACAGACCTTCCTGTTCTTAGAAGCTGGTGTGTTTACAAAGCCCCAGAGGACTGCTTTTGAATCGTCATTGACTTTTGCCTTTAATATGAAGGAGCCACCTTGAGGGCAATGTTTTTCCCTTTAACTCAAGTTACTAAAGCCCATTGCCCTCGATACCATGTGATCCCCTGTCCCCTGTGAGATCAGTCGGTCCAGTGGGCTGTGTGCCTGGAGCAGACAAAGGCAAGGTCTCCATGCAAGGAGCACCTCCCAGGTCTTCCCAAAGCAGCCATGTTTGGAAGGGCTGCACCTTCCCTCAGAGGCTGGTGGCATCACCAAGAAGTGTTTTGTGCATTCAATTAACAATGTGTGAGCAGGGCCTTACACGTTTTCTCTGAGCCTGTGGCTTCAAGGATGGGGAGAGTTGGTGGGAAGGGGAGAAAGGATATATCAGGGAGGGTACCCCTATATATTAGGGAGAAAACACTTGGATGGAATTAGTGAAGAGATGTGTAAATGAAGGGACTATTTGTAGAGATGCCACCGAGTTAAGGGAGCTCAGAGAGATATCAGGCAACCAGAGAGAAGCCACTATGAGAACTGTCACCCACCAAGGTCCAAAGGGGCAGGGGAGGAAGCAGAATCGCAGAGGTCAGTTCAAAATTGGAGCTGTGGAAAGAGGCTGCCCGCAGAAGTCAGAGCTTACAGGGCCACAGCCAGTTTCAGAAGACAAAAGAGCAGGCCCGAACTCTCTCCAGTCCAGTGAACTGCCAGGGCTTCCCTGTGGAATCCAGCTGGGCGCCAGAGGGCAAGGAGCCTGGCAGGGTAAACTCCATAGGGATCATCTTCCTGAGCATAGGGCCGGGCAAGAAGAAATCTAAAGGGCAAACAGAATCCCCGGCACTAACAGCTCTGGACAGAGAGAGGTGATGGGGTCCAATCCTGGGTTTGCCATGAATTCTTCAAAACTTTTTTTTTTATTATTATTGAAGTGATATTGCATTTTGACATTAATTTATTTTGAGGTATATATTATAGCATTTTTACATTTACATGTAGCATGGTAGATTTTTTTTTTCTCCCTTCATTTACAGTTAATTCCCTTCATGCCATTTCTCCCATCTGGTCCCCCAGTCGCTTTGGCACCCCTGATTTGCCTTTCTGTCTCCCACCATTAAGAGTCCACAGTTGTTTGAGTAGTGGTATCTTTTCCTACTTTTAGTGTTGCTTAATTATCTGAAGAGCTATATGCACCCCCATGTTCATTGCAGCACAATTCACAATAGCTAAGAGCTGGAAACTACCTAAATGCCCATCAACAGAGGAGTGGATAAAGAAGATGTGGTGTACATACACAATGGAATACTATGCAGCCATCAAAAGGGGAAGGATCCTGCTATTTGCAGCAACATGGATGGACTTAGAGAGAATTATGCTTAGTGAGATAAGCCAGAAGGAGAAGGACAGACATAGTATGCTAGCACTCATATGATAGGTAAAGAGATAGAAAACAAATGAATGTCATAAATTACACAAGGCCATGAATTCTTTAAGTGCTTTTCAGCAGTTTGCTTTGTCCTGTTTAGGCTTAGCTTTCTCCTTTGGGGAATGGAAGCGTTGGTTTTGGTGAGTATTTCTGTGTCGACTCACCGTCTGCTCATGTCCTCAGGACCGTTTTAGCAGGCGCATAATATCTAACTCAAGAGCCAGGCTTCCTGCTACAGGATTGCCACCACCTTCAGTGGAGGGAGCCATTCTGGGTCACCTCTCACCCTTGTGAGGGCTGCCTGCTGGGACACTTGAGGTTGGACCTGGACAGCTGGGAGGGAGGTTTCATCATGGGTCCATCCCAGGGGGCTGGGGCTGGCGAGGTGACTCTAGCTGATGCTCTAGACTGTCAGGGAGAAAGGGGGAAACGTCTCTGGCTTCTGTTTCTGATGGAGTATAAATTTGCCTTATAAAATATCTTCATTGGAATTTCTAAGAAGGGAATCTTTTTAAAGAAAAGCATACAGATACAGATAGAAGACATGCACATGGCAAAAATCATGGAGGTGATTAGCAAGTGACTAAGACTGAAAAAATACAAGGAAGACATAATACTGACTCTACACAAACTATTCCAGAAAATTAAAGGAAGGATGTTTTTCAATTCATTCTAGGAAGCAGGCATAATTTTATATCTAAACCAGATGAAGGCATTATTACAAGAAAAGTCTTCAGACCTATCCTTCATGAATACAAATGCAAAATTTCTAACTTTAAAAAACAGATTGAATTCAACAATATATTAAAAAGATAACATGTCAAGACCAAATGGGGTTTATTACAAAAATGCAAGGTAGTTTAACAGAAAAAAATCAATAAAATTCACCACATTAGGTGATTAAACAAGAAAAACCACATAATCATTTCAATAGGTACAGAAAAAAGCATGGAACAAAATATAACAGTCATTCTGACAAAGACTATCAACAAACTAGGAATGTCCTCAATCAGATAAAAAAGTGTCCACAGAAAACCTATAGCTAACATCATGTTCTATAGTGAAAGAGTAAATGCCATTCCCCCTACGATCAAAAATAAGGGAACAAGTGACCTCCACCTAAAGGGACAAACGATTGGAACAGACATCTCAACAAAGAAGAGACCTGGATGGCAAGTGAACACTTGAAAAGATGTCCAATGTCATTAGTCATTAAGGACCTGCACCTTTAAATCACAGGATCCCATTATACACACACCTCTGAGAGTAGCTCTTTCTATTTCACTCAAATATGAGACCCATGGAGGTACTAGGCTGCCACTCGTTGAAACTGGAGGACACCTAGCATTTCCCCCTCCTAGGAAATCTCTACACTATGATTTGCTCTTTTCTTGGCATCTTCAGGTGTGAGAGAAGCAGCTTCACTGACCATAAACGGTATGCTCTTGTAACAAAGACAGGCACAGCACGTGGTGGGACAGTCCTGTAGAATGGTTTTGAGACAGGGCTCCGGCCCCACCTTTCTCGCGAACGTCCTGGATACCCAGTCTGGCTCCTGTGTTGTTTGCCCTCTATGCTCCCCACAGCAAGGAGCACCTTTGGCACCCACCTGCCTCCCAGCATCCCAGGGGCCTCCTTGGCTCCTCCAGCTCTTTAACAGCCACACCTAATCCTTCCCCAGGCTGCATTGACCCCATCTTTCCAGGATGTGGCATCACGTCCCGGCCTCTGTGCATCTCAGTATGTAAGACTTTGTCAATGTCTCCCCTGGGGCGTCACCTCTGCCAGAGAGTCCTCCTGGCTGACCGCTCCCCCATCATTGATGTAGGCTGGGGCGCAGTGGCCCCAGCAGTCTCTTGTGAGCCACTGAGTCTCCAGCAGGAGTGGATGAGGGCCCTGGCAGAGCTGGAGTCCAGCACTCAGGACAATGAGCCAAAGACGTTTGTTGTCAGACTTCCAAATACGCATAATAGGGAGAGCAGCATACAACCGCTCTTCATGCAGCTTTAACAATCATCCACCAGTCCAGCCTCCACATCATCCCCCAGTGGGTCACTTTACCCAGACATGCCTCAGCATGAGTCTTTAAGAGGAAAGTGTTCTCCATATAAAGCTATCATGCTATTAATGTTAAAACCATCAAGAAGAAGTCCTTAATATTGTCTAAAACACATCCATCAAAATTCTCCCAGTGGCCCCATAAATACCTTTTATAATCAATTATTCCAATCAGGACTGAGACAGACTGCATGTTGCCTTTGGTTAATGTCTCTTAAATCTCCTTAGTCTGTGACAATTTCCCCCTCCCTCTTTTTAAAAAATGCTATTTGTTTATTTTTCATTAACATTTCATTTTTTTCTGTTGTTTGCATTGCTCTACTCATTTTAGGGTATTGAAATCAAAACTCAGTCTGTGTCCACTTGACAGCAGAGTTCTGGTACTGCCATCATATTCCGCCTTCCTTTCCTCCCTCTTCCCGCCACTCTGGTAGCCACAGCATTGAGTCCTTTGAATTTTGTTGAGATTTATCTATCCATTTGTTTTGTGTCATTACATTCCACAGATGAGTGAAACCATCCTGTACTTTCTCTTTTTGACTTACTTCACTTAACACGATCCCCTCCAATTCCATTCAGGTTGTTGCAAAGGGCACAATTTCATCTTTTTTGACAGCTGTGTAGAATTCCATTGAGTATAAATGCCATTTATTTGTTAAAACAAGCAAAAGCCCTGACAAACCAAGTCATTGTCCTTAGAAACTCTGATATTCTGCATTTGGATGATTGTGGATTGTGTCTCCAGGTTATTGTTTGACGTTCCTCCTATCATATGTATCATCTGAAAAAGAAGAGTTAGAATCAGAAGCCTGCTCAGATTTGGGTTCTGTTTTGCAATAACATTTCAGAAGTGGTGCTACGTGCTCTCTGTTGCATGGCATCACGAGGCACATACCTGATTCTTCCTGGGAAGTTACGGCCAGTCTGTTGGCTCAGGTGCTGAGACTGGACCTGTCCATCATCGTTCCCATCAACCTTCAATTTGTGGTTTTACAGCCACATGGACATTATATCATGAGGATTTTTCCAATGTCATTAGTCATTAAGAACCTGCACCTTTAAATCACAAAAAGTGGTGAGCTCCTATCATTCCTTCTACATTTTCTAGTTGAAATTCTTCTGTGACCCTGTTATTGATTTCCCTGGACTGAAGTTTGTGTAGGAAAAGCAAGATAAATGCTCGATCATTTTCATTTAAAAATAATGATTTGAAAATTATTTTAAAAATAATGTGTTGGTTCCCTAGCATCCTCCAGAGGTAACAAATAGATTTAAAAAAAAAATCATAGTGAGCTCAATATTTAGTTTATTTCAATTCATTTTAGTCATCATTATTTTGGATGATAAAAATTTTCCATTGTTGGCCAATAAGAACCATTTTTAGTTGGCTCCTTCTGATATAACAGTAGAAATTTGGGACAACTTCCCAGCTTTTTGGCACAAAATGGTCCAGCTTATCTTCTATGTTTCTTACCGGAGCCCTGGAATCATTCATCTCTTCTAGTCTCCCTGGTTCCTTGGAACCCCATTCTGGTGCTATAATGCTCATTGCTTCTGAGTTCATGTTACTTTTAAGACTTTTCATGAACCTATCTAGGTGATTGCGTTTTCTTCATGAAAGGGAAAGCATATCATGAGTTTATATTGATATTTCCAGTTCAAGCCTAAGATTAGCCTTGACTACTTTATCTCATCAACCCATCTCTTTTCCATTATGTTAAAAATCTTAATTCCTTACAGCATCAACATCATTTCTGATGTATAAAACAGCAGTTCTTAACCAAGAAGTCATGGAAGGACTTTGAGATGAAATATATCCCTGGGCTTAGACGCAGATTGGAGTGAATGTGGGTGAAAATGTGAGTGTGAGAATATGTGTGTCTGCGAATGAATGTGCTTGTGTCTGTGGGTGTGTGTCTATGTGTGAAGGAGCTCAGGGAACGCATAAATATGTTAGCAGGTAAGCATTTCTCTTAGGGAAGGATCCACAGTGCTCTCACGCTGTGAAATGCATTTTCAGTCTTGGCGCTGTGTCTGGCCATTTGGATCAGATGATTCTTTGTATCGGGAGCTGTCCCATGCACTGTATGACACACAGCAGCATCTCTGACCCCTACCACTAAATGCCCTTAGCACCCTCCCAGTTTGACACTCAGATGTGTACCCAGGCATTATTAAGAGTAAAAACCACTAGTCTAGGGCAATACCATTGTGCATTGATTTAACAGAACAGCATTTCTGTAGAGTTCCAGAGTAATGGGGAATTTCTTTGGGAAATGCTGTGGAAAGACGTTAGTGACTGTGTTAGTTTGCTGGGGTTGTCATAACGGAGCGCCACAAAGTGGTAGCTTCAACAGCAGAAATGTATTGTCTCACTGTCTGGAGGCCCAGAGTCTGAGAACAAAGTGCTGGCAGGTTGGTCTCTTCTGGGCTCTGAAGGAGAATCTGTTCTGTGCCTCTCTCCTGGCTTCGGATGGGCTGCTGGCAATCTCTGATGCTCCTTGGCTGGTCGATGCAGCAGCCCAGTCTCTGCTGTTGTCTCCACATGGAACTCTCTGTGTGCCTGTCCTGGTGTCCCAATTTCCTCTTTTGATAAGGAACCAGACACGCTGGATCAGAGCCCACCCAAATGACCTCATATTGACTATATCTGCAGAAACCCCATTTTCCAAACGGAGTCCCACCGCCTGAGGTCCTAGGGATTAGAGCCTCACGGTGTCTTTCCTAGGACTGAATTCAGCAGGGATGGCATGTCTAGCCTCAGCCAGCAGCAGGAGTTAAGGGCAGATACTTAGAGTCACACCCCCTGGGTTTGAACTGCAGCCTCACCAGTTATCCTCTGCACATGCACGAAGTGCATAATGCTTGTACTCACTTCCTAGGATGGTTGCGAAAAAATAAAGTTGCTTCTGTGTGTGACATTCTTGGTCCTGGGTCTGAAACGTAGTAGTGCTATTGAAGTCATTACAGCAGAGGAGTGTTATTTTATTTTGTTCATAGTCATGTTTATAGCATTGATGAGAGAAAAAATAATCCATTTCTGCTGGAACCACTGTCTGTGATGTTTGCATTTCTCCCGATGTCTACCTAGGTTTCCTCCAGGTACTCGGGTTTCCTCCCACCTCCCAAAGTTGTGCAGGTAGGTCCACTGTCGTGTCTCCCTTGGTGAAGGCTGTGACGGAAGGGGGTCTCCTTAGGGTAGATACTGCCCTGTGTCCTGAGCTGCAGGGAGAGGCTCCAACCACTGCAGACCCTGAGCTGGAATTAGAGGGCTAGAAAATGAGTGGATGAATGAATACAAATGATTGTTTCATATTAGAAGCGGTCTTTATTTAGAGGCTTGATCATGTTTTTGTGACCAGAAGGGTACCTCCTGACCAGAACTTAACCCTTACTTATATCAATTAGCCCATGGGAAACTGGCTTTGTTATATAGTTAAGTGACCACTTACTATATCTCACCACTGCTTGTATGATCTCATGCAGGGCAGGTTATGAAGGTGTCAGCATGAAGGAAGTGACGGGTGACAAGGATGCCTGGGTTACACGCGGGGCATCCCTACTTAAGGTTAAGGGGACATCTATTGGCAAGAAGTGCCTTCCGCGTGCCTGATATCGGCACAAGGGCTTCACAGAGATTACTCCTGGCGCTCACTACCACCCCACGACGGGGACTGTGTACCTCCACTTTTCCCATAAGGAATTTGAGGTTCATAGCCCTGATGAACCTGTGCAGTGTGGTCATCAGGTCAATTCCCCTTCATCTCCATCCCTCACCTGCAGTGGAGCACACGGAGGCCCTTTCCCACTGCCTGCTGCCCTCCCCTGGCTTATCTTGGTGGGGTGAGTCCTGACCGGGCACGAAGACCTCTCTGGCCTACTCGGACACTCAGCTTCCCACTGCTTAGCCTGAGAAATGGAGCTAAGCATCTGCTGGAGCCCACCCCGTGGCTAGGTGTGAAGAAGCTGTGAAAATGTGTTGGGGATCCTGGCTGGGGCCGGCAGACAGAAGGCGCTGTTGTTAGGTGCCTGCAACATTCTCAGCTTTGCAGAGTGAAGCCCCTCACCCCAACCCTGGGGGCCTTTCTTCTGAAAGCTGGCAGACTGACTCTGGCCTGAGGACCACAAATCCCACACAACAGTGTTCCAACCTATGTACCTTTTGTTTCCATTAAAAAAAAACCCTTCGTGTGAGATGCAACCCCCATTGCCTAGAGATCTGCCAGATTAGGCCCTCTTTCCAGCTTCAATTCAGTTGTGTTTGGGAGCCTGGTGGCTGCCCGCCTCGGTGTGAAGGGCTGCAAAGGCAGGCAACTGAGGTCAGCCAGGGCTGTGGCCTCATTCTGCCCCTTGTTGTCGTGACTGCACACAAGACAGCCCCTTGCAAGCCCGGTTCTCAGAGTCCCCATGCTCGCTCACGTCACACGTGCCAGCCCCTCCCAGGCCCGGTCATGCTACCTTGGGCCTTCACAGTGGTGTCCCAGCATGGTCACTTCTCCTGCCACCCTCTGACTGCAGCTGCAGTTTTGCTGCCCAGGGAGGCCTGCTCATCCCAGGGCAGAGGCTCTGAGGACATTACACACACGTCCAACTCCTGCTGACCTTCCTTCACCGCCCTCGTGATCCTGTGTCCCTTCACATGGTGTGTGCAATTCATCAATTAACACAGGTCTCGCCCACCGAGTCCCATTCCCCTGCCGTGTTGGTGGTACCTAGCAGAGAGCTGGAAACCGAATAGGTGCCTTCTAGAAGTTTGCTCAGTAGGGAGACAGGTGAATGACTCTATAAAAGGAGGGCACTGGCCTTGTGCCTCCATGGAGGCACCTCCCTGGGCCCAGGGCCATGGGTCCAGGCTTTTGGTCTTCAGGGGGCGTGATGACAGTGAGCACAGTTAGGCCCTGCACTTCTATATTTTTCCCAATAGCTTGCAAGATAGATACTCTCAATAATTCTATTATTTAAACTTTCAATTTTGAAATAATTTCAGATTTGGAAAGAAGGTTGCAAAAATAGTTCCCAGAGTTTCTGCATACTCTTCACCCAGCTTTCCCTGATGCTAATGGCCTGTGACCCCTGATGCAATGATCAAACTGAAACAGCGGCAGAAATAAGACACTATTAACTAACCACAGTCCTCCTTCAAATTTTGCAAGTTTTCCCATGCAGCCTTTTTCTGTTCCAGGGTCCAACAAAGGATTCTACTTTGTATTTAGTGGCTCCTTGAACTCTAGCCTGAGACTGTGCCTCTGGCTTTCCTTATCTTTCATGACCTTGCACTTTAGAGGAATTTGATCCGTTACTTTCTAGTAATGATTTTCGCTGTGGGTTTGTCTTATCTTTCCTCATGTTTAAATCCAGATTATGTACTTTTGGCCAGAAACTTCTTGACGAGACACAGGGTCCCGCCTGGAGCATCATATCAGAAGGGACCAATGTTGCATTGATCTCATTTTAAAGATGTGAGCTGCAGCACTAAAAGTCAAGAAGCTTGATTAAAATATAGCTAACAGCTGACATTCATTGAGCACTTGCATGCCCATGGCCAAGGGCAAGATTTCATCATTTCTACATGTGAGGGGACACAGTTAATGGATCCCCGCAACCCCGCAGCCAGCTAGGGAAATGGGGAGAGGACAGAGGGTGAAAACTAGGATAGCCCTGGTGAAGGATGGAGATGGCCAAGGCAGGGTCCCTGGAAGCTGGGGCTGGGCTCCTCTGGTCCATCTGACCGGGCAGCGAAGGGGCAGAGCTCGGGGTCTGGGCGCAGACAGACCAAACAAAGAGGCAAACTGGGCTCCAAGGTTGATGCTGACGACAGCAGGGCAGGACTCAGGTTTTGCAGGGGACAGGTGAAGGGGCTGCTCTGGCTGGCTGAGGGGAAACCTGGACCTGGGTCAGACTGGAGCGGACCCACATGGGTCAGGGGGCGGAGGACAGAAGGAGTGCCGGCCCTGCCTGGCATGATGTAAATAAGTCTCTTGAATTTGCTTTGTCCCCAGGCCTCCCCATCCTGTGATGCCAACTTCAACTGCCGTTCCTTCCCTCTCTCTGACTCAACTGTGAGAGCCAATCCTGCATCCCTCTCCCTCCCTTGTCCATCCTCTCCTATCTGTCTGACCTTCCTGGTCTCCGCTGTGCCTTTGTTGTCCTTTCCCCTCTGTGCAGACCTGCACTGCTCACCTGTCCTCTGCATCCTGGGCTTCTGACCTCCAAGCAGGACTGAGAACCCAGAGCCCACTAGCAGGGCCTGCACTCATAGGCCAAGACACCACCATGCACCAGCTTTCACAACCCTTTTTTACCCGACTCCCACCCTTCAAAATCCCTCTGCTTTTGTCAACCGATGGTAGTCACCCTGCTTTGCGCCAAGGCAAGGAGGAAGGTGGGGAGGATGTCATTCCTGGCACACAGACTCCTCACAGTCATGGAAAGGCCAGTGACATTAGCCCCATTTTATAGAGGAGGGAATTGAGACTGACCAGCTTTTCTGGAAGGTAGCAGTGGTCTCCCCAGCTTTCGTTCCCCTTTTGTTGCCGGACCAACAGAGTCCCAATTGCTGCTGACTGACTGCTGCCTGAGCCACCAGGGCTGGCAATTTTTGGTTTCCTTCCTCAGACACTCCTTACCAGACCTTTGCAACTATCCTCTGAATCATGCAATGAGGGAGCCTAGCTTTAAGTGCCAGATTAGTGTGTTCCTGCTGTTTACTGTGATAGTCACCCTCCTGTCATCCATCCTTGGATGTGACCCCCACAAAGGAAAACATTTACTTGACTTGTCATATTAACCACCTCATAACTTCCTCCTTTGTCACCGTCCTCTAGCTGATTTCTACTCCCCCTGGTGTCTCGAACCCAAAATTACAATTATCCTTTGGGACCCACCTTATAAGAGCCTCTCACTGCTGCAGGCCAGGAAGACTCTTGGCCACGCCCAGACCTGAAGCCCAGGTGTGCCTCCCAGCTCCACCTCCCTCCCCCAATCTGAGCAGGGGCCCTGGGAAGGGGGCCAGGGACCGTGGACCCTTTTCCAAATACACACTGCCTGGAATCACCACTTCTGGGTACAGTTGTCTCTGAGCGTGACTGTCTTGCCACGTGTGTGCGGGCCAGGATGAGAGCTCTCTGGGCTACTTGGTAGCTGGGAAAGACCCCAAGGCTCTTTGTTTGCCTGAGGTCACAAGGGGAGCATCCCTGGGAGCCCATTCCTCTGCCTGGTCTCAGCTCTCCCAGCCTCAAGCAAGCCCCTCTCCTGCTCGGCCTCCCGTGTCTTCCCTGGCCCTGTGCAGAAAGACCTGCTCACACCCCTTTCTCCTCTGCTCCCCTGTGCCCTTCAGTCTTTCTCAGGTGAATACAGCTCAGCCCTGGATCAAGAGGCTCAGGGTGCAGTGGCCTCTCAGTGCAGCCTTCCCATCCACAGCGCCCATGCTGAAGCTTCTCCCCTGTAGGCCTTGCAGAGGGAGCTGTCTGGCCACTAGGCTAGCTGTTACCTGTGCCTGCCTCTCTTCTCTCCCGGAAGCTGGGGCAAGTTTTGCTACAATTCTATCCTTTGTTTCCACTCCACTGCTGTGGTCATTGCCAGTCAGTGCTCCGGGTATTAACGGCTGAGTCGATATGCCCATGGTGGATCGTGGGTTATGCGACAGCAAATGTTCCACCCCAGTTTATGCCCCAAGAGTATGAGGAGTTTGCCCAAAGTTGCCAAGCTATATACTTTGCTATATACTTAATCATGGTATTCCCAAGTGCTCTTTTACTCTGGGGATTAAATGAGAGCCTCCTTGTAAATCATTATGAGCAGCACCTGGTCAGACTCAACCCTCAGGAAATATTAACTGTTAATATTATCATCATCCCTCCGTATTAGTTCCAACCACACAAAATTGCCATTTTTGGAGATCAAAAATGTGTCACTGATCAAGAACTTAATATGACTCAAAACAGCTTCCCCCCCCCCCTCAAAATTAACTTACCTAGTTTATTAGATAAATATTTTTTGGGGTTTTGTTTTTCTTCCCCCAACCTCAGGCCATAAACCTGACTCCTGGGCTTTATACGGCGTGCACCTCAGCTACTGAGACACAGGGGTGCACCAATGAATGTATTTTTAAAAGAAACTTTTTATCCTTACTGTATATGGGAAACTAATAACACTTGCCACATGAGAAGGTAACGTACACCTATGTACAATGCAAGTGAGATGATAGCATTGAATTTACTGAGACCATCTTGCCTTCTCAAGATTGTTCTGAGGCAGTGCTCTCATTTAAGATGGAGATTAGCGAGAATTTGAGAGGTTTAGTGCACCGAGTCCTACTTTTCCTTTTAGTAATTAGAAACATTGAGAGGGAACAGTGAGGACTAACATCCATCAAGTTGTCAGAGCTGCTTCAGGAACCCCTTGAGCTTCTGAAACCTGTCACCCGAAGGAACTCCAGATTTGTGGGAGGTGCTCTGAAACTTTTCCCTAAAACACGACCTGGGATGTATGGAACGAAGTGTCTGTGGGCCCAAGTTGTCCCTGTCCAGCTCCAGTCTTAGACCCATGGCAAAGGGCCCTTCTCCCTGCAAGATCGAGGACTAGAAGGAAATCTAAAGGGCACCCAATTCAATCTTCCTCTTTTCCAGGTGCAGAACTCAAGAAGAAAGACCTGCCAAAGATCACTCGGAAAATCAGGGCAGAGGTTTCCAAGAATGTAAGTCTCTGAACCCTAGCCCAGTCCCCTCTCCCACCCTAACACCTGCCAATGAGCCCACCTTCTTGAACACGAGGGAAAACAGGTCTCACTCATCCCTATGTCTAACCCAGTGCCTGCCACTAGGAAAATGTGTGCTGGACAAAAACAATTAAGCATTCCTGGAATACCACTTGAGGAAGATGCCATCGACCCAGTTTAAAGAAGAAGAAAGCTGAGGTCTAGGGAAGTTAAATAGTTTACCCAAAGTTCCATAGCTAGTTAAGGACACAGTCAGGTCGATATCCCCATTCTACCTGATTCCAAACCTGGTTCTTTGGTCTCTCCTCCTAGTGCTCTAGAGGCTAGACAGAACAGAGAGGAGCTTGGTTAGCAAATGAGGAATAAGTTCTGAGAAAAAAGGCCTTTTTCCCAAGGATGCAGGAATTTCCAACGTCTTGCCTCTTGTTGGGCCCTCAGCCGCACACTTAGGGTCTCAAGACCCCCAAGCTCTGCCCAGGTTAGGTCTCCCCTCACACCCATTCTAATCCTCACCAGCAGCTTTAAGCAGGGCCTCCTGGGGACACTATGAAGCTGTCATCATCCACTGGGACCTTCCTAGAATCTCCAAACTGGTTTTCCTGCATTCACTTGGACCATGGTGAAATCAGACCAGTCACCCCAAAATGGAAGCCTTCCACTGACTTTCCATGCCTTTTAAATGAGGTCTTCATCACAGATCCCCCAGGACCTGCAGGTTAGGCCCTGTGTCCTTTCGGACCTCACTCCTACCTCCTCCCCCACCACAGGTTCCATGCAGGGTCTTCAGCCTTCCTGCAGCTCCTAGAAGATACAAAACACATTCTGTGCTCAGGACTTTGTATGTGCGACCCTGTCTCCTGACACCTGCATGGCATTAGATTGCAAATCCATTCCTCTGTCCTGAAAAAGGTGCTCCACAGAGGAGGAAGCCGGCATGCCTAGCTCCCTTTGCAGTGCCCATACGGCCCAGCCATGTCTCACACCACACGGTCCATCCACAGCTGGAGCCTGGAACGAGGCTGAGTCCCAGAGTCAGCTGTGCCCTCCTCGCCCCACCTGGAGCCCTGCGAACAGGACAAATGACAGGCAGGTCTCTTCGGGTGTCACGGGCCAGCCCTGGAGTGTCCCACATTGTTCCTGAAAATTAGCAGCGGTGGCTGCCTTCAAGAGAAGCCCTCTACCCCATGGGCTCTGGCACTGGGGGGAGGAAGGGAAAAAGAAAAACGAGATCACCAGGCGGGCCAGTGCTGGTGCCTTTTCCCTGCCTGAGATGCACACTTCATTTAATTTTCATAGTGGAGAGAGATGTGGGGTCTTCTGAACATCGATATCCTCTCGGGCCAGTCTAAGTGCCAGACAATGAGCAGAGGGGCGAGCATAGAGCCCTTGCCTGGCTGTCAGTCTTGCCCAGATTAACAACTTCATCTGAGCCTTTGTTGATATTGACACTCGGTTGCTAGGTAACATGTTTACCGCCCAATGAATAGGGACTTGAGGGCCAGGGGGCACAGTCAACAGATTGGCAAATAAGGCAGACGTGCTGTGACTTGATGCGCCTGCCGTGGTGCCCAGGAGCAGTGCAGGGACGCAGATCTGCACTGCCGCCCCTGCTTGGGAGCATCTCAGGGTCACGGTGGACTTGTGCCTGGTGGGGCACATCAGGAAAGTCTTTTTGTGGCAGCCCAAGTCCCACCTTGTGATGACAGTGATGCTTTCAGCCTCTTGACACGAGTGATCCTGTTCAGCAGGCTGCAGTACACCCTCCCTGCGACATTCTTGGGCCCCCTCGAGTGTGCCTTGGTGACCCCTACCCCCATTTACCCCTGCCACCGGGGGTGTGCCCTCTCGACCAGAACCCGCTCCTGGGAGTCAGGGAGCAGTGAGAATGTGCTTTAACCCCTGGTCCTCTAACCCCGGAGCAGGGTACGGGCTGGCTACACCATCAGGGTGTTCAGAAAAGGAAATCCTTCTTTTTGAGAGGTACCAGCTGTGTGCCAGGCACAGTGCCAGCTGCGTTCCTTTAGGTGTTCCCTCTCGATGTTCCTTTAGGCCTTCCAACTGTCCTAGGCTGTTATTAACTCCTTTTTCATAGATGCAGGGGCAGAACTGCTGTTAAATGGTCAGTCTGAGAGTCCCCGGTGAAGATTCAATCTGCAAACTTTCTGCCAACCATGCTGCATTTAAGGAAGAGCTCCCCACACCCCCGCCCCGCACAAAGTGGTTATCAAGTGGGCCCTGGAGGGAGCTCACAGGACCCAGGATCAAACCTGGTTTGGGCTCCACTCTGGGCTCCATCTGGGAGTTGATCTGCCACCCCCACCTTGAGCTACCTATTGCCACAAAGGCTTCACTGTTGGAAGTTCAGTGTGGGGAGCAGTGAAGTCACCACGGGTGTGGGGCTGAGCAGTCCACGTTGAGCCAAGAAGGCTGGGGAATCAAAGACACGCAAGAAATGGTTGATAAACCCAACAAAAGGCAATGAGAACAATTTCTAAGGCAGAGACTGCAAACAGCAACTGTGGCTCCAACACAGGGTGTGACCTTCCAGGCCACAAGGTGGAGGAGTTGAAGAAGCTGATCAGTGGATATGGGAAGATGAACAGGGACTTCTGGACCAAATAGGGAGCCTGGGGCTGAGGGCTCCCACCCTTTTTGAATGGGGCGAATCTGGACGTGTCTATACCAGACTCAACAATTCTTCATTGTACGCAGTCAGACGTGAGACAGCGCTATAGTCAACTCCTCTCTCACTCTGCTGGGGAAGTTCAACCATGTCCATACCTGGGCTCCATAGACACTTGATAAAATAGCCTTCATTCATTCATTCATTCATTCATTCATTCCATAAGCGTGTGTCTCTCTGCCAGTCTGGATATTGAGGAGATAGCTGTGAAGGAGATGGGTCTAGTCCCTGCTCCATGGAGGCTGCAGTTTAGCAGAAGAGGCTGAAATTAGACATGATTACAAGACTACATCTAATCACTTTCGTGCTAAGTGCTATGAAGAACTGACCAGCTAGAGTATGTACTAAGTGATGAGGGGCTCACCTCTCCTCCTACAGAGGACATCCCTGGGGAAACCACAATGAAACTGGAAATGTGAGGTGATGGGGAAAGATGGGGGGGTTCCTAAGTTGGGAGAATAGGTCAAATAGTCAGAGGAAGTAGGTAAAAAAAACTAGTATAATAGGAACTAAAATTAAGGGGAGATTGGGTGGAAAATGAAGATTCCTTAAGCCTTGCCAGCTGTGACAAGCACTTGGATTTTGTTCTAATAATAAATTAGTAATGGGTGTTGAGGGCATTGACAGGGGAGTGACATGATCAGGTTCTAAGCACTTTCTAGATACTGAACTGATGAGACCCATTGCAGCCAGGACACCAGTACCAGGTTGGGGTACCTGATGAGGACACCCCCTGTTTGGGAGCACTCCCCCAGCCTTATTTAGATCTTTGTTTGTGCCCAGTGTCTGGCTAGGACCTGGAACAGAGGACGGGTCAGTCCGTGCTCATTGGGTTCACATATCTGTCTAGCAACATACCCTCGTAATGCATTGAGCATCTCCATGGAGTCTAATAACTTTGCCCGCCTTCTTCTCTGTCAATCCGCACCCCTGCCCACTGTCAAAACCTGCTAGACTGCCCACTCCTGGGACCCTTCAGAAGTTGAACTGCAGTGCTCCAATCTTCCAGCAGTATTGGAAGGTAAAATATTTTGTGTAACCGACATTTAGATATCATGAATAATTTATGCTCTAAGGCCAGAAGTTTTTCTCATATCATTTTCTAAAATATAAAATTTCCTGGCCTGAAGTTAATTGAACCAGATGGATGAACTGATACATCATTTTAATATCAATTATTGAACCAAAAAAAAAAACAAAAAAACAACTTCCTTGCTGAGTGTCAAGAAGAGTTGTCTGCACCTGAACCAAATAAATCGCTTATAGTTACAAGGTTCCTGTCCCAGCTCCATAAAAAATAGGGCACACAGACCACCATGGCCCAATCCCTCACCCTTGGCAGACAGTGCTGATCAATGACAGTCCTCTTTCCTGCGGCATCTGTTCAGCTTCACGGTCCAGGCAGACACAGCTAATAGGTATTGAAGTTTGAGATGAACTAATTCATATACCCAATTCAGATAACTATTATTTTTGAGATACTTTTTGGTATTCATTTCACTCCCTGTATATTGTCATTTTCCCGCATCTTCTACCTTGGAGTAGACTTATGTTACTTCTCCCCTTCTTTCTACTCTCTCCTATTGCTCCTTCTTCTCTCGGTTTCTCTTCCTCCTTCTTCTTTATAGACTTCTCAGTCTCGGCCCTGGAGAAATGGTGAATACCCCAGTGTCTCCCTTCATCATCCAGAGTTCAGACCTTGGCCTGAGTCAGGATTTCTTGCAGGAGGGCACCAAACAGCTACGCCTCAGGTTACAGGATCACTTTTCTGGTCTGTCCTTTTGGTACTTTAGGCCACAGAAACTTTTTGGATTCTTTCACATTTATGTCTCTGCTGCCTTACTTTAGATCCTCTCTGAGGAGAGAAAGGAAAGGAGAAAGGCATACACACTATTGATGGTGTGTTTTCCTGTTTGTTTCTCAAACCAATGTTTCCAGATGCAGCTGTTAAGATTAAGAAAGCGGAGGCTGAGAGAAGTGCCATATGGAAGGTGCACTAGCTTATACATTGTCACTGAAAAGCATTTGCAGTCAATCCCAGCCACACACACCTTCTTACCATCTCTCTGGCCCCTGAATATTATTTTCAAGCCCTCCAATTCATGGGCTGCACAGCCTCATCCTGACATTGTGTCTCAGCTCCTGTTGCTGCCATTTGAAGCTTGGGGATTTTCTTGAAACAGAGGTGTTTTGCTTTGATGACATCCAAGGTATCCATTTCTTTTCTTTTATGCCTTGTGCGTTTGTGTCATAGCTAAAGAATCTTTGAATACCCCAAGGTCGCAATGATAATCTCTTATGTGTTCTACTAGAAATAGCAGAGGTTTCAGTCTTACATTGTTCTGTAATCTATTTTGAGTTAATGTTTGTATAAGATGTGAAGGGTCCAGATGTGTTTCTTTGAATATGAACATCCATTTGTCCCCAAGCCATTTGTTGAAGCAATTGATTTGTCCATTTGTCAAAAATTCATTGACCATATCTCTGTGGTACTATTTCTGAAACATCTGTTCTCTGCTGTGGATCGTGTCTTTTTGTCAATTGTACACTTTTAGTTATTGTAAGTTTATAGTAATTCTTCAATCATGATATCTCATGACCCCTTCAAATTTGTTATTTTTTAAACTTGTTTTGGCTCTTCTAACCCCTTGGTTTTCTATACAAAATTTAAAGCAAAATAGTCTATTTCTATTTTTAAAAATCCTGCTACGGTTTTGATTGGAATTGTGTTGAATCTATAGATCAAGTAGAGGAGATCTCATATGATAAATCACTAAGCATTTGAATTAATGTTTAATGTTTGGTTCTTGTCCCCAAGTCACAGTCTTTGAAAAACTTAACTTTAGGACACACACGTGTACACACACACATACACGATGGAGAAATATAGGAAGAAGGTTTAACCCCTCAGGTATATTAGGTATGTTGCAGAGATATACAGCTAGAAATGTGTTAGCATTTTAAAATAATGGTGCTGAAGTTCCACCATCAAGCCCACACTATAGGGTAAGCGATGAAGACTCTGATTGAAATACCACTGTCAAAGGGAAAGGATCACCCAGGAAATACCTTACTGACCTCTAGCAACTCCCCTGACTCTGTACCTCTAAGTGGCCCCCTTGGCAGGACTCAGAGGAGAGCAGGTGCTGATGGGAACAGGAGGAAGAGTTTTGGCTCCCTGGGCTTGGATCTCAGCTGTGCCTTTACCAGCTGTGTGACCCTGGGCAAGATGCTTAATATCTCCGAGCATTGGTTGCCTTGGCTATGAACTGAGCTGCAAGATTGCCTTCAGAAAGAATAGATAGCTGGATAGCTGGATAGCTGGCTGGATGGCTGGCTGGCTGGCTGGCTGGATGGATGGATGGATGGATGGATAGCTGGATGGATGGATGGATGGATGGATGGATGGATAGTTGGATGGATGGCTGGATGGATAGCTGGATGGATGGATGGATGGCTGGATGGATGGATGGATGGATGGACGAATAGATGGATAGATGTATGATAGATAGGTAGAGAATTTAACACAAGGTAGCACACTATAAGCAGAAAGTAATATTATGATGGGCCTACGACCCAGATAACTAAAGAAGAGGAACTAAGGTTTAGGATAACCTGGCCCTGCTAGGCTGGAGTGTGGAAGAGGGGAGGAACCCCAGAGCAGCGGGAGGGTGCCAATGAGTCCCTGCTCCTTGAGCGAAGCTTTTTAATGCTTTGTTCAAGGGTTCTTGAAGGGATGAGAGAAGGAAAAGGGAAGACTCGAGGGAGCTTATGCCAGTTTTGACCTCTTAGGCCCTCAGTCAACTCACATCTACTGAGCCCTGGGCCTGTCTTGTGACTCCAGTGTGTCCATGAGGCAGGCCCTGCCATGCATGGCTCCCGGCAGGCAGTGCTCTGATGGAGATGGGACTGCATGTTGCAAGACCAAAGCACAGAGATCCAAGATGCATCTGTGGGACAGTCTGGAGCAGGTGTCACACAGAAGGGAAGTTTTGCTGCAGTCATGAAGGATCATCAGTTCGCTCAGAAGACAAATGGAGAAGGGACCTCTAGGTGGCAGGAATAGCATGGGCAGGTCCTGGGACCCCGATCAGCCTGACTGGCTGGAGCACGCGCTTTGGTGACACTGGAGCCTGAATCGTGCATGGCTAGAAGGCCACTGAGGAGGCTGCCAGGAAAGGGCCCCAGGGTGCCAGCTGAGGTTTGGTCACCTAGAAGAAAGGAGGGCATGGAAGGGGGTGACACAGGGATTGACAGGGTTAGAGCCTTGTGATGAATGGCAACTATGTAGGGAAGGATAATCTGGAGTAAAGAGAAATAGAAAGACCTGGATGGAAGTCTAGGTTTCCATCCCAGCAAAGTCACTACCTGGCCACGTGTCCTGACTTCAGTTTCCCCAGCGGCAAAAGGAGGGCTTGCCTTGCAGGGTCCTCATGAACCTGCCTGCCCCATGGCATCCTTCCCAGCCCTTGGTGTCTCTGCCCCAGGGCCAGGCCCATGGCAGCAATACCGAATGGTGCTCTCAGAGCGCTTTAGGAGGAAGGTTTCCTGAATGTTCCTGCCAACCCCTGGCATGTGGACTAGGTAAACCCAAGGTGCTGTAGAATCCGGGCTTCTATGAGCTGCCCCATTAATATTCCCTCCAGGAAGCCTTGCCAGACAGGGAGGAGGCAGGGGGCAGATGGGGCACTGAGAGGCCAAGTAATCTGCTTAAGGTCACCCAGCAAAGCAGCAGCAAGCTGGACCAGGCCCCAAGCCTCCAGATGTCCAGTCTGATGCCCTGCCCACTGGACCATGAGGCCTTTAATGAGGCCACCTCCGCAGGGGCTGCGAGCTGGCCTGCCGCCCAGGGCCAGTAACTTGCCAGGCATCCCAATCAGCCATTCCAAGAGGCCCTGCCCTTGGTGACTGGGCACACCGAGGCCGGAAGTGAGTGCCTCCGTCGAGACCGGCAGCTCTGTGAGGGGGCTCCCCCAGTCCGAGAGGGCCAGGACCCTCAAGGAGGAGGTTGTGTCCAGCAAGGAGTCAGGAATGTCTCAGGGCCTGGGGATGGGAGTTGACAGTCATTGTCAATGGCATCTGCGGCTGGCACAGTCTGTCTGTCTTCTCCATATTGGGGCTGTGGTGACCCCTGGACCCAGTCCTTTATGTATAGAAGAGGACACTAAAGTTCAGAGGAGGCAGAGCGGGTAGACTGGGCCTGGCCACACAGGGACATGGTGATGAAGGCAGGACTCCAATGGGGTCTTTTGGATTTCAGGTTAGGCCTCCTGCCCCGCCCCATAAGGTCTTGGCTTTGTTCCCACTTTGGTGACTGCCCTCTGCTGAGCCATAACTAGGACCAGTGGGCTCTGGCCAAGTTCCGGGGCGCTGGCTTCCTGACTCTTTTTGGGCCTTGCTCTCTTAGTGGAAAGACCTGCCCAGCCTCCTGAGCAGGAAGCTCGTGGCAGAAGCCCACAGACAGGGCAGATGAGAGCAGGTGGAGAGTGTGGCCCTCACCCCGGGGTTCTGCGGGGGACGAGACAGAATGCTACCCAGGCTGCTGATGGGGACAGGAGGCTGGGCCAACCACACCTTCGGGGACCTGGGCTTGAGTCCCTGCCCTGACAAGGACTTGAGTCCCTTTAGTCTTTGGCATCTTGGGTTGCCATTTACAGTCAGTAATTACAGGGTGATACATGGCAGTAGCACCCCGAGGACCTCTCTCTGTCTGATGCTGAGTTTCCTGGTGCCCCAGGGCAGCCAGGAGCATGGCTGGTAGTGTGGCTGGGCCATGGCTCTCTCTGCCTGCCACCTCCCCTATGTAGCTGGCAGTCAGGCCCAGCCAGGGCCAAGGGGTGCCATTTTTTTCCCAGGGTTTAACCTCCCCCTCCCTTCCCCTTTCCTCTCTTTAGTTTCTACACACCCCCACCAACACACACACCTCAAAGAGACTGGATTCATTTAATCCCCTCCCCCACCTTTCCCAAACCCTTCCAAGAAGCTTCTCCACTGTCCCCCCACTTCCCTTAGCCCCAGCCTTTTGGGGGCGGATGGGGGTGGGTCAGAGAAAGCAGGGGCTGGGGAGGGGCAAAGTAAAAAAGCACAGGCCCCCCTCAGCCCCCTGCCACCAAACCCCCCACACCCCACATTATGTTCCACAAAGCTGGAAATACACAAGGGGCCGCATCTGTGTGGAATAATAAAACCGGGTGTGGACGTGTCGTTCTCACAGGGCATTTGGCTGAGCCCGGGCAACGCGAAAGCATGCATAGTTAACGCTCCTGACTGTGTGAAACCCTTTGTCGCAGGCACCGGCTCCGCGAGGGACCCAGGGCCCGCGGCTTGGCAAGGGCCCGAGACATTTCTTGGAATGGTTTCTTGTTCATCACTGACACTCGTAATGAGAAATTTATACACCATCCTAAGCGGATAAATTAATTTCAAACACTTTAGACTTTGGAAGACAATGGCTCCTGGCAGGACCCTTTATCACCCATTTTATTAAAAAAAAAAAGTAGAAGAAAAAGAAAGGAAGGAAGGACGGAGAAAAAAGCAGCCCTTGGGACGGCCCCAACACAACCTGTGCTTCTGGCTGTGGACTGCAGTCCCTGGCTGGGGACCCTGCCTGGCCCCGTGTGGGCCAGGGCCCTGTGGGTCACTCTTTAAACCTCATTAAAGTGTGTGCTGCTCCTCAGGGGCTCTCCCCTTGCCCCTGGGGGAGCACAACTTCTTCGGCTCACCCCTGGCTCTATCTGAGGATGGTATTGTAGCCAAGGAGAGGGGTTTCTCAGGCTGCATTTGTGAAAAGGTAATTAAATTGTGATAAAGTTTCCATTCTGACCTGGGCTTGAGAGAGGTTGGGACTCATCAGAGATGTTCTCGCTGTTCACTGAACACACAGGCCAGGCCTCATCGGGGGTCCTGCGCCCTCCCAAGAGGCCCGCATGCATGGAAGGTAGGCGAAGAGATCCTGTCATCTCCTCAGGATGACACTGTTTGCAGCTGGTAAGTGTGGGTATCAGAGGTGAGGAGGTGGGGTGCTGGGTCCCATCGGGGCTCTAAACTCCTCAGCTTCCTCCCTGGAATGCTGGGAGTGAGAGGTTGGTGCCCTAAATCTTCCAGAGCACGAAAGCCATTCTTTCTCCTCCAGAGATCTCTTGCTGGGACCAGGGCCACTCCACTGGTCTGAAGACTTGTTCCCCAAATCTGCAGCCTACCTGAGTTTGCCACCTGCAGCTCCAGGATGCTGATGACTCCTTCCAGCAGCCCCTAACACTATCTGAGGCTAGCTTAGGCTAGCTTTTCTATATCACCCAGATGCTACCACTATCTACTTCCACACACACTTCACCAGAACCCTAGAGACCCGAGCCCACGCAGCCCAGCCTCTAAGGCTGCCCCAACTTTTGGCCCCACAGAGACTCTGCGGGGAGGCTCCGTGATTGTCCCACTTACCCAGAGATCCTGTCCTTGACTGGACTAAGGACTCCCAGCTCAACGTCTCACCTCCCAGGCAGTAGCTCCCACCTTTCCCAAGTTGGAGCTCGTAGAAAGTTAGCGACCCGGTATGCTCTGGTGGAATAGTGGTTTGGTCAGTCGCCTTCAGCTGGCGCTGCCCACATACATCCCAAGAACCCAGGTTCAAGTCCTAGGACCAAGGGGAACACTCAAGATGAACAACTAAATAAAATAAATAAAATGCTTCTTCCACGTCTCTCTTCTTGTCTGCCTCTGGTCGCCTTCATTCCTGCCTGCACCCTTCCTTTAAAAAATATTTTTTTAAAGTAATTATTGGGCCTTTTGAGTAAAAGGAGACATTAAGGTCACAAAAGGGCAAAAAAATTACATTTTTCTCTATTTTTATAAAATTATGCTAAGAAAACTAAAAAATATATATAAGAGCACACTTAAGAAGTAACAAATTTGCCACCTTCTGTGGCCCAGGAAGCTAAAGTGCAGAGTGTGAAAGCCCTGGACCCAGGTTCAAGACTGGGGTGAGGAGGTCACAAATACATACATACATAAATAAATTCACATAAGCTTCTGAAAGCATTCTTTTCAAAATTAATTAAATAACAAACAGCTGGTTCCATAATAACCCTGGCTTTTTGTGCCAGGTTTAAAGTTTGAGGTGGCTACCTGCAATTCTAGGGTAAGAGATTTTTTTAATGTTTTTTTAATTTTGAAATAACTATGGACTCACAAAAAGTTGCAAAAATCGTTGGGAGAGGTCCTGTCTGCCCACCACCCAGCTTCGCACAGGGTGACAGCTTACATCACCTATCACTAGAGTGCATTGTCCGAACCAGGAAACCGTCCATGTCTTTAATGACGATGACTTCAGCTCCCTTTGACAAGAAACATTAGTCACTCAAACAGGTGACAGAACTTTTAAACTACCTTACAACAGTTGAAACCCTATTTAAAGAACTGACCACTGTTCTTTTTCTCTCGTTGACAAATGTGAGGCTGAAATGTCTTAGGATTATGCAAGTGGATTTTATATCCCATTGAATTTTCTTATAGGAAGTGCTTTTCAATAATGAAGAAGCAGTTCTGGTTTTCCTAGCTGGCTTGGTCTCCTGCAGCTGGCAGAGGATCAGCCGAGGGATCCCACAACGTGATGCCTGCGAAGCAGGGCTCTGGGTTGCCACAGGGCTGTGCCTCTGTCCCTCGCCTGTATTCCTGTCTGGCCACACCTGTGCTAGAGTTTCTACATCTGGAGCAGCAGGACCATGAGCCCCTCCAACCAGTTTTGCTACAGATGCTCGGCAGCTCCTACTGTTTCTTCACAGATTTGCTACAATAGCACCTCCTTCAGGAAGCCCCCCCTGATTATCCCATCATTTCCCTCATGTTCAGCGGTGACCAATATCATCGCTCAGTTCATGCTACATGGTATTTTTCTGTTTACTGGCCTGTCTTCCCCATATGCATGTCATACTGAAGGCAGGGTTGGGTCTATATTTCTAGGTGTTCCCAAAGCCTGACACACAGTAGGCTGTTAGCATTTGCTGATGCATCAGTCTTCTCTGCGGGCTCTTTGTGATCTTTCCTTCCCTGCCTGGACTCTCTCAGTGACAGAGCGCCTCCTGCTTCACAACATGCCCAAGTCAATGTGTGCTGCTGTGAGGACGTCCTTCCTGAGAGCTGTCCCTCTGCTCAGTGCCCGAGTCCTGGCTTTGCCCAATGGTATTACTCCCTACAGACCCCTGGACCACAGCAGAGAGGACCTCCTGACCCCATTGTGCTCACTGAGCATCCTCAGGCACTTCTACCTAGTGCCATGTCTTTTGTGCTAGGCCCCTCTCCACGCTGCTGTGGGAGCAGATGTCACCAGCTGGCGACCCGCCACAGGAGCTGAGAGCGCTGGGATGTCACCTTCTGCAGGCAACCCTCCCTCGACAAACGTGTCTTCACCTGATCCAGGCCAGGACATCTTGGGCTGGGGTAGTGGAAAGGCTGGCAAGCTCGAGCTCTCCAGGAGTCCCCATTCAGTGGGGAAAAAAAGGAGCATGTAAACGCATGGGTTAGCAGGAGCCGGCCTGGCCGCGCTGTCTCACTCACTGTCAGCTCACCAAGAAAGGCCTACAGTTGCCCTCCTAGCCCTGGGCCCTTTCCCTGCACTGCTTCTGCAGAGCTGGCTCCCTTTCCCCAGCTTGCCCTCTTGCCCCTGCTCCCTTCACCAAAGCTGACCTTCCTCCTTGCGCCTCCTCCCTGCTCTCTTCTTCTCTGACTCTCCCATCTTCCACCTTCCCCTCCTCCCAACTACTCGTCTTCCTGCCTACCTCTTCTTCCTATTTCCCCTTTCCCCTCCATCCCCCTCCTCTCTGACTCCCCTTCCTCCCCAGCTCCTTCCTTTTTTTCATTATTTTTCATTCTCCCTCTCCCTCTTCCCTGACTTCTTCCTCCCCACACCCCCTCCTTATGTCCTCCTTCCTCACCTCCTCCTGATCCCTGGCTCTCACATCTTCCCAGGGTCACCTCCTCCTTATTCTCCCTCCTCCCTGACAGGCCCACCTTCCAGCCCACTACCTCCCTACTCTCCTCCTTTGGATCCTCCTCCTCCTCCCCGACTCTTCTGTTTGGTTTCTGAATCCAAGGACAGGGTCTCACATTTTTTTTCTGAGAAACTCCATCTTGGTGGATTTGACTATTCATGCAGATCCACCAAGTAAGGTTTTTGGGTCTCAACCTGAGCCCCTGCCTGTGTGGGCTGGGGCTTCCATGTGTCCCCCAGGCCCCCCGCTCAGCGTCAGAGAAATGCCACAGGATACATGGAGTCCCGAGACAACCAGGCTAGGCCCTATTTATTGCCACCTGGGCACTCGGTTCAGGTCTTGGACCCCAGCAGACTGTGCAAAGCTGAGATTTTGCAAACAAGCAGAGACAGTGGAGAAGGTTCAGGGGGATGCAGCAGCATCAAGTCGAGGGACGGCTCAGAGAATCATCAGTCCTATGGCAGCAACACAAGACTCAAGTGGACCCATCACTGTCCGCACATGCCCACTTGCACCTCTAATCACATAGGGAGTGGAGGCCAGACACTTCGCCATGACCTGCAACACCAGCAGCCAACCTGGCCCTGCCTAACCCTCTGACCCCAGGCTCTCCCAATGTCAGCCATTCTGAGCACCTTTCTGTCTTCAGTCTGCACAGCCAATCTCCAGCCCCGGCCCATGCACCTGCTGCTCCCTGGGATCGTCACAGGCTTGGGACTCCTCATTCAGGTTCAGATGTCATCTCCACATATAGTCAGCCCTGACCCCGTTCCATCCAATGTACTCCACATCCCAGGTGTCTTCAAAACACTGAGCAGGGTGTCCTGCAGGCTCCTTAGAGACTGTGCCTCAGTTTCCCTCATCTGTAAAGTAGGAATAATGAGAACACGTTCCTCGTAGGATTGTTGAGTTTTTAACAGTGCCTAGCAGTCGATAAGAGTTTTGACTATATTATTATCTTCAAAAATTACCCAATTCATTCTCCTGTGTATTTTTTTATTATTTGCCTCCTAGTTCCCTTCTCTCCCCAGACCTTAAGGGCAGCATTTCTCTTGATAGCCCTTCATTTCTGCTGCAGCAGCAGGGCTGAAATGTTCCTGGCACTCACTAGGTATTCACCGAGTATTGGCTGAAGTCAAGAATGAACAAAGCTGGAAATGATCCCCGCCTTGTCTTCTTCCTCAGGTTCTTGAGACGATTGCATGGGAGACTAGGCTCAGGACAAGATCCATGGGACTTCTGTTCAAATCTAGATTCTTCTACTTCCAAGCCTCAGGACCTTGGAAGCATCACTTAATCATCTAAGCCCCAGCTTCAGGTGTAAAATGAGAATAAAAATCTGTCCCCAATGCACAGAAGAGCTGTGAAGAAAGGTTGCAAGTGTGTTTGTAAAAGTCCTAATCATTTTTGTCTCCTGAATAAACACATGTCCTAAGTCTTTACTGAATGCACTGACAATGGCTGAAGACAAGAGCAGATGATACGACAGCTCTGTGCCACCCTCCTGGAGACCTCTATCAGGTAATAGACAATTGTTTTCCCAGTAGGAAGTCCAACAACTGGTTCTTACATCCTTAGCACTTTTTGATTCCCCCAAGAGCCCCCCAGGGGAGCCCATCAACAGTCCAGGTGGGTAGTGTTACTGATCGCAGCACCTCTAACATGAGAGATTCTTAGAAATACTTCAAACAAACATACATTCTGATGGCCACCTCTTCTGACCTCTGAAACTTGGTCCACAAGAGCGGATGAGATGAATTTCTCATGACCCCCTCTCAGGAGAAACACTTGCCTTCCAAATTCTTTCTCCATCCCTCTCCACATTTCTGAAGACAATATAGCTGATGTACAGGGGAAGGAGAGGAAAGTGATCTTTTTATGTGGGCATCTTGGAGTCACCTGCTGTAATCATCTCATGGAATTCTCAGCATCAAATTGTGGGATAAACCCATTTCACAGACGAGGGAAGTTTAAGCTCATGGTCTCACAAACCAGTAGATTCTGTCCCAGCTCTTTCTAGTTCCAAACGCTGTTATCTTTCCCCAGCACCAGCTGTAGTTACTAAAAATACACTTGCTTCCTATTTGGGAGATGACGAACTTGGTCATGTATCCCGCCTTCATGATTTCTCCAAGATTTTTGAAGGAGGGTCTGAGTTCACATCTGCAAATTCCCATGGTATCTTGGGGAGCCATATGTCTGGGCCAAGAACTGGAGTCTCATTTGAGGCCCCCAGATGCTCTTGGCCGTCCTCTCTCCTGTCTTAGGGCTGTGCTTCCCTCTCTGTGATATGGGGCCAGCACCCCCATGGGGTGACCTTCACCTAAATGACACAGGGAGGCTCAGCCCTTTCTGTTTTTAGTCCCCACCATATGAAAATTATTAAGCCTTCAACATTCTCTTACTCACAGCAGTGATGTCCAGTAAATGAGAAAGACTCCATTTCAAATAAATAATGACCACCGTTGACAATGGAAGTATAAACATGACCTTACTACATGAATCGCTAATCATCATCCCTGTTAATAGACACTCCGTCTTTGCTGTGCACACATGTGGCTCAAGGCTGACGTTCAGCAGAGGACAAGAGAAGCAACAGCTGGGAGGGGCCAGCCAGCATGTGGGGTCAACTAAAATACAAATCAAAGGAGAGGGAGGGACTGGCATTCCCATGTTCCCGACTCCGTATCCTGGCGTGACAGAGTCAATTCAGAAAAGCAGCACACAGGAAAGCTGGGCTGTACTCACACCCTGAGAGAAAGCTTTCTCTGCTTAGATCGGAACAGATGGGTCCTCAGGAGACGGAGACACACACACACACACACACACACACACACACACACACACACAAGCACACCTGTGTGAGGCCCACTTGGACATTTCCAGGGACCCCATCCAGTTGTGTGAAGTGGTTAGATGGCTGCAAGCCCTCACTGATGAGCGAGGCCTCTGAATGCCTCCTCTTCGCATGCTGTGTGTTTTCTGTGCAGCTTATGAGGCCTTTCTGTCAGAAAATTTTTGTGTTGACTGCAGGTAACAGAGACAAACTAACACTGTTGAAACAAGGTAAGCATATGCTTGGTCTCTCATGTGAAAGTCTCGAGGCAGCTGTGTGGCTCTCTCTGTGAAGGCCTCTGGGGCCCAGGCTCCTTCTAGCTTGTGGCTCTGTCTGCATGACCTCCATTCCTGCCCCGGGATGCCCTCATGTCCAAATGACAGTTCCAGCATCGTTCCTACATTCCAGCCTGGAGAAAGGAAGCTTGAAGAAGAAGGAAGGAAAGTTACACAGCTGCCTCTTAAGTTCCCAGAATTGCAACCTGACACTTCCATTAGCTGGTGGTGACAATTTGCTGTCAGTTAAGTTGCAAACGTTGTCTTCAATCCGGGTGACCCACTGCCCTGGGAGAAGGAAAAATAGACCTGTTTGGACAAACAACAGTCCCTGTCCTATGGAACAGTCTCCTTTACAGTCTGGTGAAAGGCTCTGTTCCCCAAGAGTGACAACCAGTATTCACTTCTCTCACAGCCAGAAGTGACCCCAGGGACTGAGCAGCTCAATCCTCTTCCTTCCTGTTTTACAGGTGATGAAACTAGGCCACAAGAGGAAAAGCGACCCTCACAGATGACATTCAACCAATGACAGGCTGAGAACGTCCCCTTGGTTTCCATGCTCAGGCACTGTAGTGTCTTGGCTCCTGGCAGCAACTGGTGACAGAGAAGGACGGGCACCAGAAGATGGCAGCATAAGAGGAGGCATGGGGGAAGAAATCCCTGAGAACCTGCTGGAGTCTGGGCCCTGGGCTTGACAGTGCCCACTTATTGTCTCACTTCAAATTCCAAGAACCCCATAAGGGGCTATGTACCATTCATATACCATTCATATACAGATGAAGAAACCTGAATCTTGGAGAAGCTATGTCTTTCTTTGCTCAAATCACAGCCACTAAGTGTCAGAATTGCATGGAGGAGGACTTAGGTCTGTTTCACCTTTCTGCTGTACTCAGTCTTAACTCTATCACCCCCAAAGCTTCCTGGCCACCAAGCCTGATGGCCTCCCAAATTGCCTCCTGCAATGTATGCGGGAGGGAGTAGTTAGTGCCTCTTGAGCCTCAGGCTTCTCCTCTCTGAGTCCCCCCATCCCACCCCTACCACACCCATGCTGACTCCCTGTTCCTGGCAAAAGGAGGTGCTCAAGTTCCAGCTCCTCCTCTACTTGGTCAGTTGGGGCTAACGGCTGAGCTCAGAGCTACTGCAGTGCTTTGGCCGAACAACTGCTCTGGGCTCGGTGTTCTCACATGTGAATCGGACATAACTGCCTTCCCCCACATAGGACATGGGGCAGAGCAAAGATCTTCCTTTATGAGGTCACATCCAGTAAACAGAGTTTCCTCTGAAGTCCATCCCCTCCCCTCCTACATCTTCCCAGGCCCGTCTCTGCTAACGGTCTTC
The DNA here is from genome assembly GCA_004363575.1 of Solenodon paradoxus. Classification (NCBI taxonomy): domain Eukaryota; kingdom Metazoa; phylum Chordata; class Mammalia; order Eulipotyphla; family Solenodontidae; genus Solenodon; species Solenodon paradoxus. The sequence continues at coordinate 35,469 of RJWH01003902.1, read as the reverse complement.
AGGGTCATATTACCCTTGCCTGTCTCCAATGAGGACAGTCTGCTGCGCCCTACAGATAGGCCCAAGAGCTGTCTCAAGTGTCCCTTTCCCTTTTCCTCCTGCACCCACTTGCTGTTTCGGAGGGTCATTGGGCTGGACACTGGCCATGCCAAAGGGAACCCATCCTGGGCAGCCTTGGCAAGCCCCCGGCTGTACAGATGAATTGGTTGATGGCTCAGAAACACTATTCAAGGTGTTGATTCCAAATAGCTCTCCCTGTGATGAGAGCCTTGTATCATAAAAATGTCACCGAGATGAGCTGGAGCCGGAGCTCCGTGTCCTGGAGGGAAGGTGGAGTGATGTATCAGAAGAGGGCCTGCTGCCCGCCAGGACCCTGCCACGGATTCTCGATTCTCGTGTGGCTCTGAGACTTCTGGAGCATTGAGTCATGTCCTCCCCGGAAAGGACATGTCCTCTCTCTTCCTTTCCTTGGCTCATTCCTTTCCTTCTGCCTGGAGTGCCTTTTATGACCGCTTTTGTTCAGATAAGTTCTACTTCTCCTTTTTGTTCAGAACAAGTGCCACCTCTTTCAGGAAGTCCTCCAACACCTGAGGGATTAGACAGCCTCATCAGAGGGCCCCTGGTCATCTGAGCTGTCATTGTCCGGGGTCTTCGCTCCACTGCAAATACCTTTAGAGCAGGGACAAGGAACCAGGCTTGGTTAACCCTTGGGATTCTGGAAATGTCTTCCAAATGAATGGATGGAGTTCTTGGTCCCAGAACCCAAAATGTTAATTCTTAGCAAGTATTGGTTGGATGAGTGATTGCATAAGTGTATGAATAACTGAAGCTTCAACGAAATGCAATTAGGACACCGGCAAAAGAGGCAAAGATGTGAACTTCACCTTTACTCTAATTTTCTCCAGGATTATTCCATTGTCTGCAACAAATTATAATCCAAGTGGTTTTATACGTAATTTTATTATATAATAATAAAACACTTGTCTATTGTTTTCCGTGTGCAGGCACCTCTTTAAACACTTTATAAGTGACCAATCTAATCCTTACAACCCCATTTTGAGAAAGGTATTTGTATTGTGTGCTTGGGTTGGCCTAACAAAATACCTTAGACGTGCTGGCTTAAACATAGAGATTCACTTTCTTATAGTTTGGAGGCTAGCCATCCGGCTCAGAGTGCCTGCATGGCTGGGTTCCGGGGAGGACTGTCTTCCTGGCTAGTACACCGCCAGCCTTTTTTGTCCGCACCTCTTCTTTGTCCGCACTGAGAGAGGAAAAGCTCTGCTGTGTCTTCTACTAAGGGCGCTAATCCCATTATGGGGTCCCACTCTTACGTGCTTCTCTAAACCTAATTACCTCCCATCGGTCCCATTGCCAAATGCCATCACATTGGGGCTGAGGGTTTTGACATATGAACTTGGATTGGACATAATTCAGCTTGTTGCAGCACTACATATCACTCAGTATAGGCTGAGTAATGTCATAGTAACAACCCCCAGGGACTTAAAACAACAAAGACGTTTTTCCTGTACGTGTTTTATGTCCAGCTCAGGTCAATAGGAGGCCTCTGCTTTTCATGGTCACTGTTGGGTAGGTGAGGGGGAGGATGTGGGAAATCACTTATGCTTCATTGACTAAAGTAAGTGACAAAGTTATGCCCAAATTCAAAGGAGGCAGGGAAACAAAATTATACTTGTGAATGTTCCAATTATGTTTAAAAGAACATGTATTAAAAAAGAAGGTCAGTAGAGAAGTACAATCCTTAAAATCCTACCATGTGTCCAGAGGAGAAATGGATTTTTTGTAAACAGCCCAAATGACCACAAAATCTTATCCCCATTTTACAGATAGATTAACTGAGGCAATGGGAAGTTAAGTGAAGTTAGTAAGTGATGGAGCCAGGAGTCACATCAGAATGCCTAGGGGCAGAGATTGTGTCCCTACCTGCTGCTGTAGAGCAATGCCAGCAAGACAGCTTTCTCACACTTTTTGGGGCTGTCCTGGGAACACCAGTTTTCCATGGACTCCTAAAGCAGTGCCAGGAGAACGGCACATTCAGATACCTCTTGGTCTGTCTTCTCTCCCTGTGGAGTGCCGCTGTCACCCAGCATGGCACAGAGCACAGATCACTTACTGCATTAGATTGAACTAGAATGAAGATAGGCGCTGACTTCATAGTTTTGCCACAGGCCAGTCACTGACATATTCAGTACTTAAACATCTGGAGGTTCCCCAGACAGTCTCAAATTCAAATATAATTCCATTTCCCCACAAGCAGCTCAGAGCAGGTTCCTCACTCTTTGGCACAGAAAACTCTTATTACTCTACTCCATAGTTCTTGAGATGCCTTTATTCATTTGCTCACAGCCAATGGTACACGAAAGGCTGGACTCGGCTTGCCAGGGCATCTCCTCCATCCTCTACCTGCTGCCCTTGCTGTTCTCCACTCCCTGATGGTCTTCTTTGTGGTTTCTCCCGGGCTGGGGTCAACGGGTTGATGCTCAAGGCCAGTCTAGTCTATACAGGATGGATGGAAGGAAGGAAAGAAGGAAGGAAGGAAGGAAGGAAGGAAGGAAGGAAGGAAGGAAGGAAGGAAGGAAGAAGGAAGGAAGATGGATGAATAGGTGGATGAATGAGAAGGTGGGTGGATGAAATGGTAGGCGGTAGAGGTGTAATCATATGCAGTTACCTACCAAGTCTTTTTAGGATCAGGAGCCCATCTAACTCTGGCAGGCTAGAGCAGTGAATGCTTGTTGAATGAGTGAATGAGTCCAGAGACCAGCACAAGGTCTGGGTGAGACCTCCTCACGGTGTGCCAGAAGGTCCTTGGGTTCTTATCCCGACCCCAGCGCAGCCCCCACCAAGTGCATGAGTCACCCTGAGGAAAGGGAATTTGCTGATCCACAGCCCAGCACGTGAGGCGCTGCGGAAATGCCTGGGAGCCTCGGAGAGTGCTTTTTGGACAGCTTATCTCTTGGCAAGATTAAGCCAGCTCTCCACGGAGGGGCCTGTATTGCAGGCCTGCGGGCAGGGCCGGGCCACCGCGTTTGCACCTTTTTACCCAGCATCTGTCTCTGGGATCAGGAGAGCCGGGAGGCTGGATTAGATGGGTCAGCGCCCTGATTGATAGTGACACTTCCTCTTGCGCCTGCCTGCTCCCCGGCCTCTCCCGCTGTTCCTCTCCTGCCTCACCCGGCCCCATTCTGTTCCCGAGAGCAGGCCATGCCTTCTAATCTCCTTACCAGGAAATTATTTTCCTGGGTGTGAAATCCCAGTCCGAGGGGGAGAGCCCCGATCAGCCCTGCCCCGACCTGGAGGCTGACCACGGGGCTGTCTCCCAGAGACATGTGGCATGGCAGTGGGGCAGTCACCGTAAGAGACAGGTAAAACTCCTGCACTCCTACCCCCAAATGAGACCGGACCTCCCCAGCGGGCTGTTCCCAAACTGCCTCCTCCTGTCTCCACTCAAAGGACATTTGGAAAATGACACATGTCTGCCAGTTGCTGACTACCCCCCACCCCACAAAACGAAGTAGCATGGGATGGGGGAAAGGCATTGGGAAACCTGGTGCTGAGAGGCGAGACCCAGGACCCAGGCCTAGCCCTGAACCGACATGCCCGGTGACTGTAAACATGTCCCAAATTCTGTGACCTCAGTTTTCCTCTGACTTAACCATAAATGGACTCTGAGGTCAGACATGGGGTTCACACCTCTTCCTCATATCCGGAATGTAAAATGGCAGAAACATGACTGGAGGGAGCAGGACAGCTGTCACTCTCCACCCCAAACCCAGGTACCTTCTTCAAAGGGGCTCAAATCCACGTGATGGCCTGTCTTGAGGAAACGTGTCACTCTGACAGGTATTAAGATCTCAAAGAACCTTAGCGAAAGCAGCGTGAGAACCAAGTCCAGGCATAGTACCAGAAATCCACAGGATGGACAGATGAGGGTGGGGAGGGGGTCAGCTGTCTAAGTCACTAGCCCTGCAACCAGGCCCGCCCCTAATGACCAGTGATGAGGAGGCAGCGGAGGGCAGTTGCTAGCCTTGTTCTAACAACGACTCTGTGTGTGAACTTGGAGCATTGATAACTTCTTGATGCCCCGTTTCCTCCACTGTAAAGTGTAGACAATAAGAAGCCCACTGGACTGCCATGAGGATTGCAGTTAATCGATGCATGTAAAGTTCTTACAATGGCCCTTGGGGCAGGCAAGTACTTTATTAATGCTAGATTGCTCTTATTATTCTTATTGCTGAGTTCTCAACATGTTTTTACTAGTGTATCCTCTCAAAAGAAATGTCCTAACCTTATTATCTGTGAAGGTTTTTTTGGAGCTAGGGTCTTTGCAGATGTCATCTAGTTCAGATAAAGTCCCTCTGAGTAGGGACTAATTCAATATGTTCGGTGTCCTCATGAGAGGAGAGAGACACAGAGACTCAGGCACACAGGGAAAGGACATGTGAGGCAGTAAGCTAAGAAGCAACAGAGGTTGGCGGCCACTCCAGAGCTAGGAAATCAGAGACGGGTTCTGCCCACTGTTTCCCAGGGAGCATGGTTCTGCTGATATCTCAAGTTGGGCTTCTGGCCTCCAGAACCATGAGAAAATACCATTTGTGTTGTTTTAGGATACCCAGCCATTGGTACTGTAGGAGACTAATATAATCACCAAATGAGAGACTGTCCACCAGAAACGAAGCCCCAGCAGATGCAGGTGCTCATTTGGGGTTGCCTGACCCTCACAGCAGGACGGTGAGAATGTGGAGGAGCCAGATTTGAGGAGGGGCTTGTGCCTCTGCTCCCCTCTTCCAGGCCTGGCCATGGCCTCTGATAAGGCTGACAAGGGACTTCAGAACTGGCCAGCCTGTGGAAAACATAGTTTTTTGATGTGCCTGTTTGACCTCTCTGCCACAGGTCAGCCATCAAAGGTGAAGAGGGTGTGGTCTCGGGGTCTTGCTGACAGTGCCGAGGTCCGGGATCAGCAACACCTCCAAGGGGAGGCAGCTGCCTTTGAACCAGGCACTCGGGATGGGTGGACAGAAAACAGGCCTCCCCTTCCCCTCTGCTCTCCCTCCTTCTCCTCCAGGCTCACCCTTGCAGGAGACCCTGTGCCCCATGACATCAGTTTGGTCCAAACACCTCATATCATTGCAAGACCCCAGGAGAAGTAGCCACCACACTGCCTTTCCTAGAGAGAGAGTTGCATGGGTCCCGGAAAGGGGAACTACCTGCATGCACCCCGAGAGGGACGCTGTCCAGAGTGTCTCTGCTAGAAGGGCACCCTACACCTGTTTTACAGAGGTGGAGACTGAATTCACTAGACTAAGCAACGTACCCGGAGGAAGACACTAAGTGCGGGAGACTAGGCTTTCACTGGGGTCCCTCTGACGAGCCTTCTGTACGCAGTTGCACTTTTTAATGGGACATTTCCCCTCTGCTTCTTCCAAGTCCTTCTACCCATCTAATAATCTTATAAATTCTTTCTGGTTCCCATATCAATGCTGTCAGATATTCTTTATAGGTTCCATTCTGACTCCCCTCCCTAATTTACATTTTTCTCCTGGGCTCTTGAAATTTCACGCACCACAGACTGAACAGACACAGGGACTGGGGGAGGCAGGAAAGATCTTGAGAGCTTAATCTTAGATCTGACTGCGCCATGAACTGTGTAATTCTGGGAAGAATGCAGGCGCTTCCTGTGCCTCTAATGCCATGGAATCCGCTATCCACTGCTAAGTCACAAAATGCGTCAAATGTAGTGACTTAAAACCATTGTCTTGCTCATGACTCTGTAGCTGGGGCAGATCTCACCAGACTCATTTGTGCGGCTTCAGCCCTGGGTCAATGTCCACGATGACCTTACTCCCGTCAGGTGTCGAGCAGAGGCAGAGCCCCGGGTCCTCCTCCACATGGTATAACCCCAGTTTCTTGTGTGGTGGCATCAACACTCCAACAGGGCCAGCCCCCATGGGCAAGCACTTAGCAATCTGCTGCAACACCTTGGCTGATGTCTCCTTAGCACACAAGTCACAGGGCTACCACCAGAGTCAAGGGCAGACAAACCAGGAGCATGTATCCCAGGAAGCAGGTTTGGTAGGGGACACTTAGCTAAAAACCACCACATTCTCTAGATCCCACATGAAGGTTTTCAAAGACAGAAAACATACCTAGACGATCAGGTGTTTCTGTCTTTGTCTCTGCCAGCACAGAGCATTCACGTGGGGCTTTCCAATTTAGGAAGAAATCGCTTTCAACACAATAATGCTATTTAATTTCTCCACCAACCTTCACCAGCAGATACTGTTAGAGAAATGGAGGTGCAAAAGCTAAAGTAACAGGCTAAGAAGTCGTGATGGAGGCAGGACCCAGGCCAGCTAGCACCTCCTCTCGCAGGTCACATCTGTTCTGTGCTATTGCTCTCCCAGGGAGCAGAGCTGGCAGTGCTGAAGGACTTTCCCTCAGCTCTGGAAACTGTCTCCAAAAGTGACTGTGGACTGTGCTTCCAGCAGCTCTCAAGACTGGATGAAGCCCGTGATGGCCATCTCTGTCCAGAGAAGCAGACACTGCTTCCTAAGAGGAATCATTCCTCTGGAGTAGGGGGTCTTGGAAGGCAGGTGAGGGCTGTGGGATAGGAGAAGAGTGAAGATTCCTCGGCCAGGAGGTCAAGGTCTTGTGGCCTGGTGTCCTGTTTCCCTCCTGGATGTGACTCAGGAGCACCAGAGCAAGCTGGGACTCTGCCATCACAGCCTCAGACAGTCCCTCTCTGAACCAAGGGCTGCTTCCTTCCATAGACCTGAGCTTCCGTCTACAACCCATTTGGTACACATTGTTCCTTCTGGCTGTGACGCCATCTCCTGCTTCTAGAAGGGAACTTTTCCATTCATGCTGAACAGGGAAGATTCATTGTTTACAATCATTTGCGGAAATTGTGTGTGTTCTTGTCTGGAGCAAGGGAATATCGTTCTCCTAAGATACTTCTCTGGTAGTAAAGTATGTTCTGGTTTTTATTCCTTTCTGGGTTGACTTTAGGTCATATAGAGAGAGAGTCATGTATGACACACTGGAGTGGGTCCACACAGGTAACTGTGCTTGTGGAGTGTATGCGGCATATCGTGACATACTGTGTGGGTGTGTATGTTAGATATGCGCATGCTCACATGATATGGTCAAGGTCATGGGTAAACACACACACTTACAGCTCTGTGCCATGACTATAACCAGACGTAACTTTGGGTATGTGTATTCACAGCACTGCATACACGCCCACATGTACATGGTGTGTGTGCACATATTCTACCCGAGATCTGCCAATAAATATGTATTTGGGAACTAGGTGTGTATGTGTGTGTGTGTGCTGTGTGTGCTATTTCATAAATATGTGACGTGTTTCTTTGAAATTCTTCAATAAGCAGACACTCTGTAGGGGCATGGACACATGACACGGGATGCGGACATCGTGTGCTAATTTCTGTCTGAGTCAGCTGTCACCTCTGAGCGACCCAAGCTCAGCCCTGGCCTCCTCTTTCAGTGTTTGTAAATAGCTCTGGAACCATCCTCCTGTTCCAGCTTAGCGATTGTACCATTAGCTCTTCTAATGTTCCCATGAATCAGGCTTCCCAAGATTCAATCTAATCACAGAGCCTCACCTCTCCAGATTATCTGCCTGGAGAGCAGAAGGAATGGGGCTGGGCCCATGGCTGTTGGGGACAGGAAAGGGACTCATTCACAAGCATTGCTACTCCTCCCCACCCCAGACACCAGGGTGGCTCTCCTGGCAGTGACCGAATCTGGGACCAGGGTGCACTGAGCTTTTCTCTTTGCCCAGGGCCAGGCCCGGGATCTCCATATGTTCTAGTCCAGGTCACCTGATCTCTGTGCTTCCCTCCAGAGTCACCTGATGCCTCCTCCGGGAAGCCCTCCAGCCTCCCTTATGCTGCCCAGAATCGACTTATCTCTCCATCAGCTCACATGTCTTTCACTTCTCCTGGATTGAAATGCCCTTGTGCTCATCTGTCTCATCCAGCATCTATCTCTTTTGAAGCAGGGGAAGGGGCAAAATTCCTCTTCCCCACTCCTCAGGTGCCGTGAGGAGGGATTCCCCCCAAGCACTCACCGCCTCCTGCTCCCCACCAGAGAGCATACTCTCAGCTTGTGACTGAGCTGTTCAGAGGTGCCAGAGAGGGGATGTTGAGTCCAATCTGAGGCTCATCCTGCTACTGCTACACACCTAACCACAACCTCTAATCCAGTTTCTTCTTCTTAAAACTGGTACTTTTATCTCCATCAGCCAGAATGTTAATTTTCCAGTTAGTTCCAAACTTGAACGTCCAGAATATTTTGTTGCTTTGTTTTTAATTCAGTCTCCTCTAACCCCAGATTACTGATGCCCAGTTTATGCCTGTTGCTGCTGCACTAGGCGCTGGGGACACTTTGACAATAACACTAAAAGGTTCCTGCCCTCATGGAAGGCAAGTCCTAAGGGGCGGGGACAGCCAACACAGGGCTGACCCTGAGTGCATAATTAAAACTGGGCTGAGCTTTAAAGGAAGATTACAGACAATGTGGGCTGGTGGGGCAGGTACTGCATAGAGGTGTCTATGAAGACTTTCCCGAGGAGAAATCAGAAAGGTGATGGTCTGTCTGGCAAAAAAAACAGACAAAGGGATTTCTGGAGTGAGAAATAGCATGAGCAAAGGCCCTGAGGTTGAGGGTGGCTGGAGTATGATGAATGAAGAAAGAGTGGCAAGAGTTGAGGTTGGAGAGAGAGGTTTGCTCCTCCTTTGTTGGCCATGGAAGTAGATTGGGTTCTACTGAAGTGGGCTGGGGAGTCTTTGAAAGTTTAGGGTGAGGAAAGGGCAGTGACATGGTTCATAAGATTAGAAAACACTCTGACAGCCATGAGGTCGGAGAGGTACACAGTAGCAAGGGGGCTGGTGCAGTGCCCCCAGGAGCCATGGCTGACACCCCTCAGTGGACAAAGCACATACGTCCTCACAAATTCCATGACGGCCCAGCAGAGTGGCGATGATGGTGGTGCCCTCTTCCAGCCAACAGTCAACTGCTGTCCTGGAAGATAGGGCCAATCACATCAACACTAATACAAGAACAACGGGACAACTTCCAGTTATACACAGCTACTCTTTCATTCATCCTTACCCTTGGAGGCAGGCACTGTTTTCTATCTCCATTTGTCAGACAGAAAGTTAAGTAACTTGCCTAAGGCTTTGGGCATCAAGTATAAGGGTGCTCCTGACCACTGTCCCTAGGATGCCAGGGCAAGTGGTGGCAGGGAGCAAGTTTCTTCTCCTCTGCCAAAATGGGATGCATTTTGCTCATGGAAAACATATTTTCCTTTGATGTCTGACAAAGCTTATTCTTAAACATTTTGAAAGACATGATAACTTTGCTATAGGATTTGCTTAGTTCAGAAAACAAAGTGGATTTTTATTTGGGGGGATGATCCAGAGGCAGGGCATGGGCGAGGAGTGGGGGGGCATTGTTGCTACCCCTGCCCCAGCAATCTACCCAAGTGGTACTTTTTCCACATTGTTAAGAGGACAGAGAAAGATAAAAGATGGGGAATGTGTGCATGTGCGGGGAAGTGTGTGAAGCCAGGAACTATGAGCTGCCTTTCTGTGTGCTCATTTTCCTCTGCACTCAGTCTCGCCTGACCCCTGCTCCCTCCTCAGGGGTGAGAAGGCTGGAAAGCCATTAACAGGTGACCTTGTGTATCTTCAATGTCCCAACTGGTGAGGTCCTGACATCCCAGAAGGGGGGAAATGTAATTGCTAGAGGTTTGATAGAATTGCCAAAATACATAAAGTCAGATATCAAAATTGTGAAACATGCTGAAAAGATCAGGTAAGATGTAGTCTCAAAGGCAGGTCAACGTGGTCATCTCTTTAGAGATCTGTGCCACCACACCCATGTTATCTATGTCCATGCCAGCACACACACACACACACACACACACACACACCCACACACACGCATTCACACACAGTCACCTATTTTTTTACATAGTCTATAAATCAGAGACATGTTTCCCCAAATCTAATCAGAATTCCATGTTTCTACCAATCACACTTTTTTCCTTCCAGTTCACCAATTCTCTCTTCAGCTGTGGCCATTTCATTGCTTTTCATTTCTAAGATCTATCATCTGCAGAAATTCTTGCTGATGCTTTCGCACATTTATGTTTTAAATATTTGTCAACTTCTCTTATCCTTTTATCTATATTTGACACACATCTCTTTTATAGTCTCTTTCATGTCCTTCTCTTAATCCTATTCCTGAGACACAAACCACATTATTATGAGGCATCTGCTGACTCACTCTCCCCAGGCGTTAGCAGTCCAAAGGGCTTGTTTATTGTAAACTCATCTTCAGCAAGACCCATTTTCTCCTGTGCCCCAGAAGGCAGAACAGGCTTCGCACAGTGACTTGAGCTTCCCTTTAGGGCTCTGGGGTTTCCTTGGCTCTGTCCCTGTTTTATTGCTGTTGTTTGTTTTGTTTTTGCAATTTTCATTTCTTTTTTTTTTTTATTTTTACACATTAAAATCAACATATATATAGTTGATATATGTATGTCAACACACACTGCCTCCCAACAAATCACCAAATAGTCTTCACCATTGTCCAGTGGGCTCCGCCACCATTTGCCCCCACCCACCCCACCCCATTCCATTCCCTGTTGGTCACCTCAGGTTTGTTGCAAGTGTCCAAGGGTTGGTTGTGTTTCATCTGTTCCTTTGTTTTCTCTATTCAATTCCACCTATGAGTGAGGTCATCTGGTATCTCTCTTTCTTCTTTTACTTGTTTCACTTAGCATAATCCCCTCTAGTTCCATCCATATTGATTCAAATGACAGGGTTTCATCTCTTCTAAGGGCTGTGTAGTATTCCATTGTATAAGTGTACTACATCCTCCTTATCTATTCATCTGATGTTGGCACTTAGGTGGTTTCCAGTTATTAGCTATTGTGAATAGGGCTGCAGTAAACATGGGGATGCATATATCTCTGAGGATGAGTGTTTTTGTATCTTTTGGGCAAATACACAGAAGTGGAAATCATATGGGATTTTCATCTTCAAATTTTTGAGGAATTTCTGTACCGTTTTCCATAAGGGTTATTACATCAATTTGCACTCCCACCAACAGTGCAGAAGTGTTCCCTTTTCTCCGCATCCTCACCAACATTTGCTGTTTCCAGGTTTTTGGATAATAACCAGTCTCTCAGGTATAAGGTGATATCTCATTGCTGTTTTAATTTGCATTTCCCTGGTAACCAACGAGTAGAAACATAATTTCATGTGCCTGTTGGCCATCTGTACATCCTCTTCAGAAAAGTATTTCTCCAATTCCTCCTTCCTTTTTTTTTTTTTTTTTTTATTGAATTGCCTATTTTTTTTTGTTACTGTTTTCTAAGTTCTTTGTGTATTTTGGATATTAAGCCCTTGTCAGAATGTCACTAGGTTTTACGTTTCATTAGGGGCTCCTGTTTGAGGCTGCCTGCCCACGTGCCTTTGGGCCCAACATATCCACTGGCACAAGTGCACTTTCAAATTCTCATAGAAGGCTTTTTCAATCCTGCTCAGAGCCTTGAGCAGAAGGGACACACCCCCTTTTCTGGGGTAGCGAGAGCAACTCTCTAGTCTCATTTTCAGGGCCCGTGGCTAGCTTTCTAATCTTTGCTTCCCACGGAGGTCTCTTTTCCAGCTTCTCACCTGCACAGACCTCAGGCCACATCTCCCAGGCCCAACTGACGGTAAACCCTAGCCCCCAGCCCTGCCAGCCTCTAATGAGGCTGGACACAGCCACAGACAGCTGCAGCAGCAGTCCACTGTCCTGATGTGGGCTCTTTGTCACTCGCCTGCGAGTTCTCTTTCCTGTAAGGTTAACTCTGTCCAAAAACATTTTTTAAATTACACATTAGTGTGCATGTAGAAGATAGTTCTGTTTGTATCAGAAAGAAGGATCCACATTAGTTCATTTAGCTACACGGTCAGAAGTTCAAGTTCTTGACTCTCCCTCCTCCATGTGTCCTTCTCTGTCTTTAAAGACCAGATATATTTGAGTAGCTACTGTTGTGGTCTTATTTATGACAGGAGCAACCACATAGAAGGGGTGTGCATGCGGTAATCCCATTCTGCAGGCACAGATGCTGAGAGGCAGCCAAGTGCAGGAATGTGTTCAAGGCTACACACTTGGTGAGGGTGGAACCACGATTCATCTGGGTTCTCAGCCACCAGATGCCTCCTTATCCCTCAGGTGGGATGACTTTGAAAGGACTTTGTTGGATGCACACATGAATCCACAGGCAGTGAAAGCAGGCTCCATTCCAGAAGGCTTCTTGGAAGAGGTGAACTTGAAAAGGTCCTCAAAGAACCAGAGACCTGCTTTAGAGGGTGTCTCTCTTCTTTGGAGACTCAGCCTTCCCTGCTTCCCAACCCTCTCCCTCCCCTGCCTCAAAGGGAGCTACATCTCAGTCAGCTGAGGGATTGTGAAGCCTCCCCCTGATCTGTCCCTGCCAGAACATTCTATCCTCCTGGGCTAAAGAAGGCCTGCCTAGCCGGTCTAGACGCACATCTGGTATTTGTGCACATGTGAGTTTGGGCAGCCACCCTGGATGTGTGTAGCTGAGACTACTCCTTGACCTCATGTTCCCGGGACCAGACTCTCCCTCAAAGCCCCACACACCAAATAATCCCAGGGGAGGGCTGATTGGGACATTCACAGCTGGCCGGGCCAGAGCTCCTGGAGCCCAGTCTCTGGCCACCCAGGAAGAAAATTATTCAGTGTGGCTAGGGGAAGACCACTGGCTTAGATGCTGGTGGAACTGAGTTCAAATTCTGGCTGTGCTTTAACCACTCTCTGTTTTAGTTCCTCCCCTGTGCAATGGGTCCCAGTGATTGCTTCATGAGATGCTTCGAGAATTACCAAATAACGAGTAGGAAGTGTATGACCATGTGTCAGGCACAGAGTGGACACTCTCAGAGCCCACACGACATCACAAAGGTACCAGGAGAACGTGAGGGGCTCTGACAACTGCTGTGGGCTTCAACCTTAGGGTCAGGAGGGGACCTCAGGATTCGTCACACTAACTGCTGAGGGCCACAATGAGGGAGGCTAGCTGGATATATGGGAACTCTCTGTCCTCCATTCATACTTTTCAGCCCTAGCAGAACAAGTTTACTCAATGGGCACAGCTCTTATTAAATGCAGCTTTAGATTCAGCTGGACTGGATGGCGCCTGGACATTTGTATTTCTCGGATGTTCCCAGGTGGTGCTCATGCTGTAAGTACTTGGACCTCACTTTGGGGAGCGGGAGTAGGGGTCCATGTGGATACAGGGGACAACAACCCCTCAGAGCCTCCCTGGGCCTCAGATGGAGGGATGTCTTCAGGCAGATGTGTGGAAACTCCTGCAAGGAGCTGCTTGACCCAGCAGCATTTTCAGCAGCTGGGTCCATTCTGTGACAGCGGCAGCTGCTGCTACTGCTAATAGTGACAAGAGGACGCTCCCGTGGGGCATGGGGAGGGACGTGGCCACCCGCCGTCATGGAACCTGGCAGAAATCATGTGGTACCTGACCGCTCCTCCTGTCTGGCTCATACCCCAGGCCTTGCCTTCTGCTGTAAGAAGGGTAGTGGGGCGCAGAGGATGCGGTCATTGGCTGGAGGCATGTCACCCTGAAGTCTGCAGTGCCCAGCTAATCCTGGGATTTTTCAGGACTGAGGACTTTTCCCCATCACGGGCTGGGAGCTGGCCTGGGACCATGGGGAAGGGCTGTAATGTGGTGACTTCTGCTCTTGGGAGTTCAAGGTGACACCTGAAGCCCCTCAGAAGTTTGGGCTCCCAGGGCTCCATGGAGGCGGCAGGATCCAGTCTTGCCCTAAGACCCAGGTGGTGAACGGACCAGGGTCTGGCCTTCCTGTGGTCACCTCAGGAAGCTGTGCCCATTTCTCCTCTTCCCTGGTCTTCTGCTGTCCTCTCTGCCCCCGTCCCTGTGTCACCCTCCTGTCTGAGGGTGGGTCGCTCCAGGAAGCCTGCTCAGATGGCCACCCAGAGCAGTGGGGCAGCCCTGGGTGGGAGATGGGGCACCTGCTCCTAATAGTCCATGGGCTCTGCCCCACTCCCTGCCTTAGTTTCTCTAGCTGTAGGAGGACAAGAAGGTTTCTAGGTGCTCTGCCAGCTCTGGCATTCTCTGGTCTATGGCAATGGCATGGGAGGCTGGGGGGCTCCCCAGTGGCAGCGCAGTGCTCCCCAGCTCCCTGGCCTGCCCACATCACTCCCTCTCACTTCATGCGTGTGTGGCCAAAAGACTTGGGCCAGCTGAGGGGATGAGTGAGGGTGGGAGCTAAAATCCAGCCTACCTCATGTCATGTGCACTGGCTCAGGACTCAACCCCAGAGGAGGTGCCAAGGAGACTGGGGTGACTTGAATTTGACATGCACTCGTGGGGCATAGACTGGCATCATTCGCACGGCACCCCCAGCACCTTAGCGACCTGGCAAACTGTGGGGTTTGGAAAGGCCTGGGCATGAGTGAACAGTGCCACATTATAGGCCAGTGCTGCCCTAAGACACAGGCTTGGTGGTGTGCTTTTGTGGAGCAGACGGCTAGTGTGATTTTCACAGCCCTGAGTGACTTGTTAACCACACTCTCAGGGTTGACCCATCAGACCCCACCGGGATCTTCCTCTTGACACCCATGTAAGGGGAAGCCAAGCTCCCGGAAGATCTGGAAGCTGGCAAGTCATTCCCCCAGCTGGGGCTGCCAGCACAGAGGAGAAGCTGATGCTGCCGTGAGAGGGGCACCCCCAGCCTCCCTTGAGCACTGTGGCTGAGGGTCCCGCTGCACAGCGCTGACTCCTCCTGTGACCAGAGCTGCGAAGCAGCAGAAGTGACAGAGTTCTGAGCTAGTACCCTGGTGAGGACCAGGGGGTACCCACAGGTCAGCAGTCCAAAGAGTCCCAGAAAAGATGACTTTAGATGTGACCTGCCGATCTTGCCACTTTCCCGAGAATGGAGGGAGATGGACAGCGATCCCGGTTTGGAGAGGCGGCCTCTCCAGGGCAGAGAGTAAGGGGTACCAGCACCATGTTCTGGGGGAGCCCTGGCCCAAGATTAGAAGAACATGGGTTCTGGCACCCCAGGGACCGGTGCTAGTGCCCCAGGGGGCTTGCCCTCTCAAACCTCATCATCTTTAGGATGGGCATCAAAGTATGCCCATCCAAGAGTTTTTGGAAAGACAGATGACATCAGTGGGCACAGCACAGAGTAGACGCTCAGAAAACGGGAGGTGAAGACAACATCACAGGAACAGCCACCACCGTTATAACAACATCCAGCTCAGGGGTCCATCTCCACAGACTCCGAGGGGTCAGTTTATTATGGGATCAACTGTCCTTAAACTCCACTGTGACTGATTATACTAATACTTAATGTTTATGGAGACCTTGAGTGTTTGCTGGGCGCGTTCCTGTGGAGGGTGGTCCTCAGCAGGCCTGGCAGGGAGAGAACCTCACTTGCTGAGTGTCTACTGTGTACCAGGCACAGCCACCTTTTAGAGAAGACTGGGACACGCTGAGGACCCACCAGGCCGCAACCCCTTTGAGCACTGCACGAAAATCTCGCAGATTTTTCCACGAGAAGCACAGAGAAGTACTGACACAGAGCTAATGCTACAGATAGAAAAAAATGGGATGCAGTAAGTGATCACTGGCCCCAGATCACCCCCTCTCAGGAGCATAATTGGGGGTCAGACCC
Source organism: Solenodon paradoxus (assembly GCA_004363575.1). NCBI lineage: Eukaryota > Metazoa > Chordata > Mammalia > Eulipotyphla > Solenodontidae > Solenodon > Solenodon paradoxus. Next base: position 19,705 of record RJWH01003902.1, on the reverse strand, counting down.
AGTCTGACGGATTACAAAGCCTGTTTCCTTTCAAAGAACTTGGCAAAGTGTCCTGGAAGGGCTGTGAGCTCATGCCACCATTGCCGCGTGTCCAGGATGTCGGCCCGTCATTCTCTCCTTTGGGCCAGTTGGTGCACCCACTGCCATGGAGCCATGCCCCATGCCTGGGCAGGTACAGTCAAGGCTCAGGAAACACTGCGTACACCACACCCGTCTCTTCCAACTCTGACAGCTACGACTCTGGTGCTGATATGCAGTGTCGACTGCGGGGTCGCTTGGCAAGTCTGATGGTGAGTAAGCAGGACCTTCCCAAAAAAAGACAAAATGTGGCACAGAGGTGGCCATTCCTCTTCCTGTGGCCACAGCATCCTGGTTCATGGAGCAGGAGTGGAGACGTGGGCTTGACTCCTCTGTGTGGTGTTGCAGGCTGTTCAGCTGCTGACTGGAGCTGCCGGAAGATGAAGCTGCTTCCAACCCTGCCTCTGGCGAGGGGACCCAGTGGGGCGTGGGAGAAATGTGGAGGTGTGGGATGGAATCCCGTCGGGGAGGAAAGGCAGCATGGGACGGGGAGAAAGGTGGACCACTCGGCAGCCAGCATCTAATGGAAGTTTCCTCCCTGCTGGGTCTTCTAGAGACAATAAGAATAACATCAGGTCCCCACTAGCAGGGAAAAACGTCAAGGTCTTCAGATGAATAAGTGCAGTTGACGCTTTTCTGCTTCTTACTTATCAAATAAAATGGTGTTTTAAAAAATGAGACAATCCAATGCTATTACAAATGTAATGAGATTACACTCATGTATTTGGCTGGTGGGATGTAATTCTATGAGCAATTTAACCATATGCATCGAGACTTAAAGAGCTATGTGTTTTAATATCCAGTTGGTCCACACAAGGAATTTAATATCCATAAAAAAAATCCCTATCAGTATACCAAAAGATCATTTATAGCGAAACACAAGAAACAACCTATATGTCTTAGAAGAGGGATTTAGTTTAATAAAGATACATTCATTAGACAGAATGTCAGGTGGCCATAAAGTGATGCTTATTAAGAATTTCTAGCATCCCCTGGTAGCTTAGCAGTTAAGTCTGTGGCCTCTGGTTGGTATAGTTCACCTACATCCCAAGGATCCAGGTTGGCGACCTGGGGCAGGAGGGGAACAACCAAGATGAACAACTAAATAATAAATAATAAATAAACTCTTCCTCCTGCTCCTCTCTCTTCCTATCTACTTGCCTTCATTCCTGCCCAAAACTTTCCTTTAAAAAAACAGAAAAGAAGAATAATTTCTAACAACATGTGGTACAGAGGGGTGATTGGATAACAGCAGAATATTGTGCTATCTCACAAAAACAGATTCCTCTAGTGCTCCACTCAGATGTGCCTGCTGGTTTCCACTTTATCTGGTCTTAGGTTGTAAGGTGCAGCCATTGTTCTGGAAATCACATCCAGACTCAACCATGCCTAGAGGAAGAAAATGGACCTTTGTCTCTAGGATCAAGGGAACCCAAGAGGCCTCCAGCAGGCTCCCCTGCTGTGACGTTCCACAGCGGGTGCATTGCCTTTCTTAGGGAGCTGATGGTGAGGGTCTTGGGCCTACCAGGCCTGGCTGCAGCGATGGCCTCTACTCACAAGGGAAATGTACAGTGTAAAGCAGGAAAAAAAATAGAAAAACTTGTATGTGACAGAAACTCTGTTATCTTTGCAACTCTCCTATAAAACTAAAATTAAAAGTCTAAAATCATTCTTCTACACTGTTTTCAGTACCTCAGTGAAAGGCAAATATGCTTTGCCAGTGGTGTAACATATTTTTCTCTCACCATTTCCTTTAAGTTTGATTTAGAAAGAGAAATTAAATGTGACAACGATCTTGGTATACTGCCATTTTGGGGGTTATTTAGTCAATACCAAACACCGTCTATATCTATGACACGGAAAATAAAAATTTTTTTTATTATTCTTTTTTTTTTTTTAAGGAAAGGTTAGAGCAGGAATGAAGGCAAGCAGGTGGGTGGAGATAGAAGGAAGAAGCATTTTATTTCTTTTATTTAGTTGTTTTATCCTGGTTGTTCTCATGGGTCTCCGGGATGCGAACCAGGGGTTTTGGGGATATATGTGGACTGTGCTCAGCCAGAGGCAGCAGACCAAACTGCCACTCCACCAGGGAGTGCCAAAACTTTCTTTGAAAAAAAAAAAAGTTATATATAGCATGACTGTCAACTTGAGCTCCCTAGGAGCAGTGCCAAGAGCTAGCATGCAGGTGGTTTATTTGGGAAATGCTACCATGGGCTAGAGTGAAGGATTCAGATAGAAGAAAAGGAGAAGGGAAAGCCAATTCAAAAATGTTTCCTTTTTTAAAATGAATTTTTTATGGTAGGAACAATGGTTTACAGCATCACACAGGTTTCAGGTGTACAGTGTTATAAACTGATATTTCTTTATGCTACATATTTGCCATCAAAAGACTAGGTTCCTTTATACAATTGATCTCTTTTACCTGATTTTTCCCACCCTTTTACTATCAATCACTATTTAGTTCTTACGGTCTAAGATTTTGTTTGGTTTGTTAATTAGTTTTTGTTTCTTTATCATGTGAGTGCGATCATACAGTATTTGTCTTTCCCCATCTCACTTTACTTAGAATAATCCCTTCTAGTGCCATTAATGTTGCAAATGGTAGGATCTCATCTTTTTTATATAGCTATGTAGTATTGGATGTATAACCGTGTCTTCTTTATTCACTCATCTGTTGATGGGCACTTGGGTTGTTTCCAGTTCTTGGCTATTGAAAGTAGTGCTGCAATGAAATGGGAGGCACATATCTCTGTGGATAGTGTTTTTCTATTGTTTGGGTAAAAAATACCCAGAAGTAGGATAATGGGGTCATAAGGAATTTCTATTTTTAATTTTTTTTTTTAGGAAAGGTACAGGCAGAAGTGAAGGCAAGTAGGCAGGCAGGCAGGAAGAGGTAGGAGAAAGAAACATTTACTTATTTTATTTAGTTGTTCATCTTGATTGTGCCTCCCAGACCTGGGTCTCAAACCTGTGTCCTTGGGATGTGTGAGGACTATGTCCAGTGGCCTTATCCACTAGGCCACCTGGGTGAGCCATATTTTTAATTTTTTGAGGATTCTCCATACAACTTTCCATAATGGCTGCACCAATTCACATTCCCAGCAGCAGTGTACAGGCGTTCGCTTCTCTCCGCATCCTCGCCAACACTTGTTATTTCTTGTCTTTCTAATAGCAACCATAGAACACAGTCTTGAGTTGATCGTTACTGTGGATAGTGGGCATTCCCCACCAGAGGCTACACCACGTGTCTCAGAACAGTCCTTCCAGGAGACAGGAGGACGCATCTGTCCCTGGGCTCCAGGGGTGGCCCGTGGTGACGCGCACTGCATTTTCGGGCTATGTGTGCACGAGTCTCCGGCAGTGCAGCACGGGAGAAGCACTGTGGCAAACCAAGTTCACACACAAAGCTTCTAGAAAGCCATTCAAAACTGGAATCCGTTGACGTGGTCAAAGAGCTGTGAAGAGGTGCCCGAGAGTGTCTGAAACAGTATGTCAACGAAAACCTTGCAACATACACACCTGGGATGTGTTGAGGACACAGCCTTCACCTTAATCAGCTCTTCAGCAGCATCACAGGAAAGATCTCAATATGTGTTTGCTGAAAAACAAATGAAGTTTATACAGAAGAAACCATGAACAGGTGGTCTGTTAGGAATGTCCCTTCCCCCTTCTCTCTGTATTTCCTACATTTTCTCTAATAAGAGCATATTATTTTCATGATGAGCCATTAGTATTTTACTGCTTTAAATCCCCCATCATTTCAGAAAGCATTACAGAAGGAAGAGTGAGCCTCTCCCCACTTCGATAGATACTCTTTTCTCTTGCGCCTTCTGATGACAAAGCGATCCATAAGAAACTGGATTTTCCCACCAGTCACTTTGATCTTGGCCTGCTGGTTGTCATAAATAAAAGCACCATCCTGTGCAGCCTGGAGAACAGGCCATGTGTTGAATTCTTTTGTTCTTTTTCTGGGAGTAAGGGATGCTTTAGACTGAGCCACACACTAGGGCTGGGAAGGAGAGCACAGTGGTTTCAAAGCGTGCCGTACTGGACTCCTGGCACTGGCCCTCACCAGTGGGGTGACCAGGGCCAGGCAGAGAGCCTTTCTGGTGCAGGTTTCTCTTCTTAAAGATGGTCCTGGCAGAGCTGGGGACGAAGGACCTTCCTCACCCAGCAGAGATTACTCATATCCCCTCCTTCTCTCTTTATTGTCTGACCACTGCCTGGGGAGAGAATCCACTGTTTCAGCATGGCTAATGGACAGGTGTGGCAGGCCCAGCAGCCAGGACCCCAATGTGTGAGCCCCAGCCATCCCCTGCCCTGTTTCATGCACAGAGCAAAGGCTCAGGATCCCACTATGCCTGTAGATAAAGGAGCAGAAACAAGCCAGATTTTCAGGGCTATTTCTCCTCTGAGAATTAGAGGGAATAACAGTCCCTTTTCCAGGGAACTCTGGGGAGGAGAAAATGAGATGGTGCATATGTATGACATGGGATAAGCAAAGAAGGTGCTATCAGGCGTGTCCTCACCCTAGACCTGGAGGGTAGACAGGCTTCCTACCCGCATTTTGTATTTGAAGTGACTGAGTGGACAGGGAAGGGGGTGTCTTGCCCAGACCACACAGCCAAACAGCAGTCAGTCTAGGACTCGGGGGAACTAGACCTGATTACAGAGCCTGGGCCCTGACCCCCGTGTGGCTTGCTGCCCATTCGTTTCTGCAGCCAGGTAGCTGTGCTACCCCCATGCCTGTCCCCAGGCAGGGCTAGGCCCTCTGTCACCACCATTCTTTTGGTCCCAGGACGTCCCCAGCAGGAGCAGGAGTCTGGGAGCTGGCCCTTTAAACTTCTCTGTGAGGGGAGCTTCCCTGTGGTACAATCCTGTTCCCCAGAGCTGGCAGCATTACTGATACTGTAAGGAATGTCCTCTGGGGAGATTTAGTGCCTGGTGATCTTGATTTACCCGTGCTGCTCCCTGCAACCCAAGACAAGCAGAGCACAGAGACAGAGTGGGCGAAAAACCAGAGAAAATGAGAAGGATGTATAGGAAAACTTGCCTCTGAAGAACACTTATCTCTGCCAGGCTCATGATCTTAGTGAATACCCAAAGGAACCCTATCAAGTCATATACCCATTTTACAGAGAAGAAAACTGAAGCTCAAAGGAGTTAGGTAACTTGACCAAGGGACTAGTCAAAAGAATAAGGAAAACTTCACTATTGCAGGGTATGACCAAAGCATCTGCTTCCAACCTCCAAGACCAGGCCCCAAGGGGTTCCATGCCACTGTCTCTGGCCCTGCTTGCCTGTCTGTCACCAGGATTTAGCCCCTCTTCGCAGGGATCTCAGCTCGGCAAACTCCTATTGCTAGCTGGGAGGCTCACCAGGTACACTTCAACCTGCCTCGCTGACCCTTGTCCTGTGCTAACCGACAGGATCTCCCTCGGGATGGCTGGAGAGGTTGACCTACAGTTCTCTAATATCTGCATGTCTTTCCACCTCCTCCCTTTGCCTCTGATGCCCCTCTGCTCACCCCTCTGCCTGGGCATTGCCTGCTCACAGCCTTTCCTGACTGCACGCCCTCAGGGCTCTTCCCTTGCTACCATACTAGCAAGCTCCCTTTTGGAGCCAGGCAGTTCTTCCTTGCTCCCTCAGCTCCCTCATCTCACCGCCTGAGGGGAGGTCTCCAGGAAAAGAGCCCTCCAGGCACCTTGAGAAATCAGCTAAGTGTCAGAGGTTCTTCCCCTCCCTGGTACCTGCCCAAAGCACCTGGCCTGGAAAGTGACTCTGGAGCCTGATCCTCAACAGCTATAGGAGTTTGTTGAGTGTGAGACTCAGTGACCTGGAGAGAAGTAGAGTTGCTGCAACCAAGATGTCTGCGTCCAGTGGCTGTGCAGCTGGGGCATGCCACCACCTGGCATGCCCGGATGTAAGATGAGTGAGCTGACCTAGTTCCTTTAATTCCATCCCTCTAGGAGAGTAAAGGTCAGAGCTCCTCAGCACACTGTGCTCATTAAGACAGAAAGGAGAAAGTTGCTCATGGCCAACCATGGCCCATCGCTTGGAATTTACTGAATGTAGGCTGTCCCAGGCTAACCACAGGGCACTGCTGTCTGTGCTTCCTCCTGTTCTGTAAGTTCTGTGAATTCTCAAGGTCACTCCCAGGGGCTTCTCTACCTGGGAGAACACTACCAGCCATCACGATTCTAAGTGGGCAGTGCCCCAGCAGGCAGTCCAGTGAAGCCGCACATGTCACCCCTTCACTTCTCTCTGGCTCTCCTCCCTATCACACCTTTCCCAGGGAAGATTCAGACCCACCTTCTCCGAATGACAGGAGAGCAATGGTAATCCTTAACTCATTCATGGTATAGTAATAGAGCATAACCTCTGTTATGTTTTCTATTGCTCCCACTGATTCACCACCGTACCTTCATCAGTAGCATTACTTCAATGGGTGATGATTTGCTGATGTGTATTTTGGGGGGGCGTTATGGCAGGGTCAGTGCAGTAAGCACTGGGTGTGGAGTCAGGAGACCTGAATTCTAGGCCTGCCTCTATGTGAATTTATTTTTCTATTGTATTTGTCAGTATATCTATGTTGCAAGGAACAGCAACACCCAATCAAACTTGCTTCAGTAATAACACATTTGAGAAAAAGGAAGTAGTTGGTTCAGAGAAATGAAAACTCCTATAGCCATGTAGGCTTCAGGTACAAGTTGATCCAGCATACAGAATGGCTTCAGATTCTGATGCATTCTGTCATTCTCTTTGTCTTTCTCCCTGTAGAATACTGGCTGGTACCCCAGACTCAGTTCCAACCAGATATCAGAAATGGTTGCAGTGGTCTTTATCTCCTCACATCTCAGTTCCCAACAAAGAGAGTTTCTTCTTCCCCTCACTCCTGTGAAAACCCTTGATGTCCACACTGATTGGCCCAGCTTAGGTTTCAGATACCTGCCCAAATCAGTCACCATGGTCGGAAGGATGAATATGCTGGCTGGTTCAGCCTGGGCTGCAAATCCCACCCCCAGGACAGGGTGGAGTCTGCTTTCTTGGACTTCAAGAAGCAGTTGGAAAGGGAGACAGTGGTGATGGATGGAGAGGGAGGCAATGATTATTCACCTAGTTTGTGTTTTTAAACAAGTCATTTACCTTTCTTTTGTCTCTTCTCCCTATCAAAAGTGAGAATTCGTCTAAAGTTCCTTCCAGTGCTAATATTCTGGCACTAGCAGTCATCTTCATCCTCTTGGTTGAATCCCTGAGATCAGAGTTAGAACTAGCACTTACTTAGAACTTCCCAGACCAAAAATGAAACTCCAATTTCACCCACAAACATTCATTGTTTCCCCTTCTGCTCAAAGCCGGGAACCATCACAATTAAAACCACTCGGAGACATTAGGCCTGGTCTCTGGCTTCACAGGCCTTAGGGGAAAATCAGTGGCATTTGAGGAGCATTTACTGAGCACCTACTCTGCATAATGCAAATTAAAGACAATAACAACATCTTCCAATTAGGAGTTTTCTGGTCACAAAGTCTGTTTGTGCCTCCTGACTCTCCTGTGAGGTAGACACACATAATTAGAAAACGACAACAGAGGGAAGAGCAAGAGCACGGCATTGAATGAAAGGGATACCAACTAACACGGCACTAAATTTGGTGTTCAACACACACCCTGGTGGAGTAGCAGTTAGGTTCTCCACCTCTGCCAAGTGTGGTCCACATCATCCCAATGACCTGGGCTCTCAGCCCAGGGCTGGGGAGGGGATGACGACCAATCTGAAAACTAAATGAAAGCAAAAATACAATTATTTTGTTTCTGTTTTGGCGTTTCAAAGAACTTGACGTGTTCAGGACAAGAGAATGGCTTTAGGATGAAGTGGTTTGTGGAGGGAAGTTACTTGAATGTGCTTTCGAGACACAATTGACTGGCTACATAATTTACAGGTCTCCATGCAAAATGAAAATGGGGGGACTCCTGCCTAGAAGGCAGGAAAATGTGTTGCTAGAGATTCTAAAATGCAAAACTTTTCCTTTCTTCTGTGTGGGAGAACTGCTTCTCTTAGCTTGTCACGGGGGTTTTCTGTTTGTTTGCTATTTAATGGCATCTTAGCAAATCAAAGCAAAAACTTTAAATTTTTAGTATGCATTTCACTGTTCATCTTTATATGCTGTGCGATGCCAGCTTTAAAGTAAATATCAGAACATTTAAGTCATATGCAGAATCAGCAAAATCACAGTTTGTGTTTCATAGACAGTACATACATATGCATTTCCTTCTTACCAGAGCGGTGGAAACACAGCATGACACGACCTCAACTATTTTCATTTCACTTTTTGGGTGCACACATTGCACCCACACAATCTTCATTTTTCTTCTGAGGAAGGAAGATTGAAAAAAAATGGACCTATACCTGCCTAACGTTTCCCTTTCTTTGGGCATCATTTCCAGCGTAAGCAGCTGGCTGGTACAGAAAATTAACAGTCAGAAGGAATGTGGTAGGGCTCCGTGCTGTTTGCTTTTCCTAGAACGCTCTGCCTTCTTTCTGTACGGAAGCATGTCTGCTTGCAAGTGGGAAGATGGCTCTCAGCGTGGCCAGGGAGCCACACCTCACTCAGCCTTAGGTGAGCACTGTTACCTAGCACTCACAGGGAGTGTGGCTGCTGCATCCTGGGCCCACTCATCCTGTCTCATGGGGCATCACAAACACTACAAACAACACTGCAGCTAAGAACATCCAGGTCCTCCAACAACTCGTTTGGAATTTTTATCCAATGACATTTCCTTATGATGTTGATGAGAAAAAAGTATCCTAGTCAATATTGAAGAATGTGTCACTTCTCTTAAAATCGCAGTTTCGAAGAACATACTGATGGCCTTAGCTGAGAGCACACTGCCACTTCTGCTCCTTGTCCATTTGGAGTTCACATACAGAACACAAGATCAGGGATAAAATTATCAGGAATTTCAGGATGGCAGCAGCAGAGCATTAAACCTTCTGTTGTTGGGGTGCAGGGGTTATGTGACTGCACAGGCTGCAAATCCCTGAGCCAGTCCCTATGTGAAGGACAGGTAGGGGTCTGCACAGGCTAAGAGCTGGGGAGAGGGCCTCCTGGACAGAGGGGCTTCAGCAGCGGTAGGAACGCTCCTGGAGGAGTTAGAGAGGAAAGAAGAGAAGAACCTGGTCAGGAGAGGGCATCAGGTCTGCTGGGGAGCAATCAGAGCTTAGGACTGGTCAGGAGGGAGGTTTATATCTGGCAAACTTCAAGACCACAAATACTGACCTGTTAATCACGAGCAACTATTCCTGTTGTCTCAGGTCTAAATCTGTTCCCATCCGGCTCCCTGCACTTCAACATCCCAGGACTTTTCACACTTGGCGAGATTAGCTACTAATTGGGGGCCAGCCCCACTCAACCCTAAGCTCCTTAAGAAGCGGATAGATGTTACCCTGTACTTCAGAGCCTCGTTTTTGTGCTTGATTTTAGGATTTAAATTTTAAATGCTAAAGGAAGATAACCTCACTCTTCAGGAGCTTTGCTCTTCTAGGTGCTTAATCCAAGTAGCCAGTTCCTTTAACTATCTGAATTCATGCTTAAAATGGCCCAATCCTCCAGTTTTCCATTAGTCCTAATGGGCTTTTCCTTTGGCAGATAAAAGGAGTGTCACCTGGTGGGAAGAGAGCCTGCTAACTCTGGAGAAGGCAGGTCTGTTTTATGGATGACGTCACCCTGAAAGATTCAGCAGGGTCACAAATGTGATGGCGACTGGATGTAATGAGATCTGGAGAGGGCAAAGAGGCAAAAGATAGCTACAGAAGGTGGACGGTAGGTCTAGAGGACACCACTGACCCCAGCATTCTTCTCGCTGGAAGTAGCTTGACTCTGAGTGAGACCCCAGCTCCCTGAGGCGGGCTGAACAACTGTGGTGCGGGCTCCAGCTGTCTCCGAGACGAAAGGAAGCAGTGTGAGCGAGTGGTTGCGTGGGTAGAGAGCGGGCAAGGAGGGACAGCTTTATCGGATTAGATGTTGGCTGAGGTCTTTAACACCACCAAGCAATTGGCTGAAGATGTGACATTTCCCTGATTTGGTTTTCAAAGTTTCACTGCAGAATAAACATTTCAATTCTTGGTGGATTTTCTCCCAGTTTCCCTCCAGATGTTTGATGTAGTGTAGATAGCATCGCAAATAAATGTGTTTAAAAGTCCGGTGAATTAAGCCAGACGGTGTGGAGGGTGTGCCATCTTGCCAGGCTTCCCTGGGACAGAGGCACTGGGAGGGCCAAGAGGTTTCTTGCACTGTGGCATGGCTGTGGGGGTGGGGACCTCTGCAGGAAAGCTCCGAGGAGGAAGCAGTGAGGAAAGGATGGTGAGGCCGACACGACACACACTGTAGAGCTGTCAGAATTCACACCACCAGAAATGCAAGCATGAGCTGAGAGCGGGGTGTGTGGATGTGGGAATGTGCAGAAAGCGCGTGTGCCCTGGGTGGCAGCGGCCTGGGCTCGGCTGGAGCAGGGTGGGAGGCAGGGCTGGCTCTGCATCCCCTTGTCAATCTCCCAGTCCAGATGTCCCTCGAGCAGCCAGGATGGGGAAACTGAGGAGGGGTGGTTATATCACTGTCCACAGGCAGGATGGAAATTGACTCATGCTGCCCACTGAATGCCTTTTATGCCTTCTGGCCCAGGGGGCCAAACAAATTTGCATGGTAATGTGTTAGTGGGCCAGCCTGGCAGTCAGAGGAGGAAAGAGTTGCTTTGGGTGGTTTTTAGCTCTGAGAGTAAACATTCTTGTGGAAGGTTGGAATAAAAAACAGACTGGAGATTAAAAGAAACACCCAATGTGTTGGGTAGGTGGAGATGGGAGGGGAAGGAAGCTTCCCTCCTGCACCCGCCCTCTCAGAACCCAGACCAGGTGGAGCCCAAGGCATCCTGCTGGAAGCTCCCAACCAGGGAGGCAGAAGCTACTAAAAATGACATATGACTGTTAAAAGATGCACCAAAGGCAAGTGCGACCTGGGGATGCTCTCTTGGCCCCAGGGAGGAGTCCTTTGTCTGTAGCTGTTTCCTGGGGTCATTCGCCTGCTTTGATATGTGGGAGAGAGAATATTCGCCTGCTTTGATATGTGGGAGGGAGAATATTCAGGTTGCCACCTTTGAGACTAAGAACCCGGGAGCTGTCAGCTCATTTACGACTTTCTGCAGAGCCCCAAGATAAGGTGCCCCCAGATCAGGGTCACTTCCTCATACCCCAGGGGCCGACTAAGCATAAATGTGTCAAACGCCTGTAGGACAGACTTTGCCTGCAGGCCAGAGCTGACCAGCTGGAGGGAGCTCACTAGCCAGGCCTGAGTTCTGGTGAGTTCAGCCTGCCTGCCTTGAAATAAGATCTGCCACCCTGCAGGTAGGGAAATGGAGGCCCTAAGTAGTCAGGCCTCACTCTTAAATCACTACAGAATGGGGAGGGAGGGTCAAGAGTACGAACCCAAACCAAGGCTCCTGCCCTCACTAGCCATGTGACAAGTTCCTTTCTCCATCTGTTCAAAGTGGGTGACGATGGTAGCATCACCTTCTTAGGGATTGGCTGTACGCAAGCATACATAAATGGAGGGAATGATTTTCTGAGAAATGTATTGATTTTAGTCTTTTCACTGTTAGCAAAATACTCACTGGGCAGCTAGGCATGTGAGTACCAAACTCTGGCCTCCATCACCCTGTGGATTTAAGGGATATGGGGGTTTGGGAGCCAATAAGGAGAATTTAACTGGAGAAGCTCAAAGAGAGAATAGAAGCTTTGATACACAGGAGAGAAAGAGGTGGCTTATTTCCAGAGGGTCAGTGAGGAAAGAGAAGAAGGATCATAAGCGAGTGGGGTCTCTTCAGTACAGAAACATTCAGGTGGCCCAACATGCTGTGGAAATGGCTCTCCTGGTTTCTGGGACTTTGGGGGTACAAGCAAGGAGTCCTCATCACCTGTATTAGGTCCCCTTGGCTGACTGGTTCAGAGGAGGTGTGGCCACCAGCAGGAGATGTCCCCCATAGGAGGGATGGGTTGTGCCATCTTGCCAGGCCTGCCAGGCCTCCCCAGGACAGAGGCCTTGCATCTTCAACATGGCAGTAGAGGCGGGGGACTCTGCAGGAAGGCTCCAAGGAGGAATGTGTGCCATTCTTGGTTGGGAATGGGCTGACAAACCTACCCCAGAGGTGCCTGCCTCAGCAGCCTGGAGGCAACCCTGACCACATGCAGCAAAGCAGCACCACTGACTGTGGTTTGTTAGGGGTACCCCCAAAGCCCGCCAATAAGCCTACAAGGCTTAGGGAGGCACCAACAAATGACTAACATTACAATTTTGCCCGGTTTTGGGAGCGGGGTGGCTTGAAAGAGACTTAATTGTATTTGGATAAATGGATGTGATATTTTTTCATGTCTGAGTGTCATGGAGGTATTCACATCTGCCCCCCACATAAAGAGAGAGCCCAGAATCTGGCCTACAGAAGATGCCCCGCCACGACAACTGACAAGGACCCTATTGAAAGTGGACTGACCTTAGACCATTCAGTCATGTATGACTCAGGTCAGGATCAGTAGATGAGAGGAATCCTTGTCGATGTGTGGAGTCTATGTTTTTATCTCCTTCCCTACAGCCCCACGAGTAGATTACAACAGAAGCAAGCGTCGGCGCAAATCCTGCCACCCAGAGCCATTCAGAAAACAAACGTCCATTCTCCAGTTCACTCCCACCATGGTCTGCAGAAACTCTTGAGTTTCATCAGGGGAATCTCGACTCCCCTCTAGGAGACCCCACCACCAGCATGTCTTTACCTGCAGCAAACAGTGATCATTGTCCCTTGTCCTTGTAATCAAGCCACTGGAAACCCTCCCAACCGATGGACAACTGCACCAGAGACTTTCAGGGGTTCATGCTTCAGGCACCGACACTGCAGACAAATCCTCCAGGCCTCTCTGGACCCTTAGACTCTTCATGAACGACGCGGGGAGTATCGCTAAATAAGGCAGCCAATCGACAAGTCTTGAATATCTTTATTTTCACCAGTGAAAGCGTCTATCTTATGCCTTGCTAGTTACAGGCTAAACAAAGGACAAAAGCAAAACCACCCTTTCTGGCATTCTCTGCTCATGTCAGCCACGTGGAGTGTGATGGAGGTGACAGAAGCGCTGACAGCAGTTCTGGGCTGGGGGTGTCCTCGTCAGACTGAAGCTCCCTCTTGGCCTTGTGAGTCGCGACTTGTAGCTGGGCCTGCCTGTGTCTTTGCCTAAGAGGCACCTCCAAAGAGCACCTGGGAGCAGACCCTCGGGACATTTAGGGCAAACCAAGTAGGGCAGAACTGGGATCTAAATTGGTTGCTTGATTAAAAATAAAATAAGCAACTCTTGTCTTTTTTGTTCTGGTATCTTAAGTCTTACTCCCAATTAGCTTCTGAGCTTCTTGGGAAGGGGGCCAAGATGTTTAGCCACAAGCTAGAGTCATTGTATTCATTCCTTCTTTAAATATTTATTAAGTGGGTTTTTTGGAGAGCAGAAAGGAAAGTTGGCTGAAAAATCTTCTAGGGTCTTGATGAAGAATCTGGATTATGTTCAGGGGAGCGAGGCAGCCAGTAAACACTTTGGAGCAGGGAAGTGGTTTGATCAAAGTGATTCCGGACAAGGGACACTTCATTGACTGAGCAGCCATCTGAGGGTGCCTGGGTGTATGCACGCAGTCACCTTCTCCCTGGCCGTTCTGTGGTCCAGTGGTCCTTATGAGCAGGGACTGCTGAGTAGCTACCACGTGTGAGGCTCTGTGCTAGGAATCTCCAGTCCTAAGTCACCTAAGGAAACCTGACTCTCCCCAGGCCGGTTTTCTAAAAGAGGAGGTCACACGGAGTGGCTGAGTGACTTGCTCAGAGTCACAACACAGGATGGGTGGAGGGTTTCTGCCTGGCACAACACTCTCCTTCCCACATTCTGCCTCAACTTGCCTCCAAGCCAAGGCCTGGGATTGTGCTCTGGAGGTATCTGAAATAAGAGCCAGATGAGAGGCAAGGCAATTCCAGCTCTTTCTTGCAAACAGCAGTACAGAAAGCAAACCGCTTTCAAGCAACAAAGCCCAATATCTCCTATTAGCCCATCTGTGCTAATCGCAACTCTGCAGGGATTATTGTCCCCTGGAGACAGGAGGAGTCATTTGGTGGGCAGAAGCAGCTAAGACAAGACCTTTGCTGATTACAAACCACTTTAGACAATTACATTCTTAGCTCCTGGGAAGAATGCTTGCTGGGTTTGCTCTTATTTCATCTTGTTACTAGACGATAATGCCTGATTAGGACATGTTGGCTTTATGCATAGTAAGCCTGTGTATTGGATTGAGTTTGCAATTTTTAGCACATTAAAATTTCTTTTTAGTTGAGGGGGGATAAAAAACACACTTTTGCCCACATCCCCACATTCTCCTTCAACTTGGAGGCCCTAAAAGGATTCTCTGTGGAAATGGGTTATTCATCCCAGTGTAGGACCAGTACGGAACAATTTAAATTTTCTTTTGAATTTGCCCCTAACACCCACCATGCCATGAGGGAAATTTTATGACTCAGAACAGCTATTTATAACCTCCTTTTCTAGGTCCCCAGAAGCCTATACTCTGCAAAGGGGCCAACAGGGGCTCTGAGACAGACAGACCTGGATTCTGGTCCCAGCCCTGCCATTTGCTGTGTGACCTTGGACAGGTTACTCAGCCTCTCTGAGAATCGATTTTCTCATCTGTAATATAAGACAATTGAATTCTCAGGGTATTAATAAGGTAACAGAAAAGCACCTAACACACAGGCTGCTCCAGGAATGTTAACTCACGGCTGGTAGTTGTCGCTTTTCTGCTGTTGAAGAGTTCCCAGTCCCCAGCTATGCAGACAAGATGAATGTAGATTAGCTCTCAAGTGGAAGGGTGGAGTAGGAGAAACCTGGGCTTTAGGGTTACTGAGATCTAAGTAATACTCTACTAATTAATAGCTTTGTGTCATTTTTTTTTCTTTTGAGGTAGGATTAGAAAACTTGAATTACTAACATGCAGTCAGTACTTACTGTGTGATATCCCATTTATGGAAGCTTCACTTCATAGGTATGATTGATTAACCCCCTGACCATTGGTGATTAACTTACCCTCCAGCCCCCCACACCCTCCAGTATAGAATTCTGAAGGTGGAACTGAAAGTTCCAGCCCTCCAATCACATGATTGTTTCTCTATCCCAAGAAAACACCTTTTTAGGTGCACCTTGATGGAGCAGCGGTTTGGGAGCAGTTCAATATATCCCAAGGTCCTGGGTGTGAGCCCCGGGCCTAGGTGAACTAAGATAAACAAACAAATAAAGAGCTTCTTCCTCCTCTCTATTCCTGCCTGCCTGCCTTGGCTTACCTCATCCCTGACTGCACCATTCTTTTAAAACAAACAAACAAACAAACAAAAATAGACAGTTTCATCACTCTCAACACTTAGGAATTTTGAGGGCATTTGGGTTTGGGAACCTGTGAACCAGGAACATAGTAGAAGACCAGATATGTTTTCTTATAAATCACAATATGACTAGTCCAAATCCTGAGAAGCTAGCTCCGGGAGCCTTGCTCTGGTTCAGGACTCGAGAGAATTTAGGGGCATATAGGCAAGGGCAGAGGATGCAAAAGCAAACTCCTGAGATACTACAATTTAGGCAGAGACCAGTGTCCTGCACACCTGCCAAGGCAACTCCACAGGCACACTCATGAAGCTTGGAATAGCAGGAAGGAAAAACTCTATAGCTCTTTGCGACCTCAAGTTCTGGTCAAAAGGGGAAAGTGGTGTTATGGTAGAAAACCTCACCCTGACCCCAGTGCAAAAGTGAGTCTGCCAGGAATTTTCCATGGTACTACGGAGACTATAACTATGTCCTATTATCATACTACAGAGGCTGTATCTACGTCCTGTTCTACAGAGATCGCAGCTACGTCCTGTTATTGTGACCAAGGACAAGCAAGCATAGCCTCCCTACTCTGAAGCTGTACATAACTGAAAAGAGTTGCCAGTAGAAGCCACACATAGCCAAGGAAATGAATCTTTTCCTGAGAGAATAAAAGGAACTCCCCTGGAACCCCCCCTTGATCATCTTTGGGTAACAATACCCCTGGGTCAGGACTGGTGCTTGCAATAAAGTGCTATTTTCTCTACCTTTGAGTTCCCGGCTGTCAGTCTTCTTGCCATCTGGAGGCTCAGCCATAACATTTGGTGCACTGCCCAGAAAGATCATCAGCTGTGCTGGCCCTTTGTTGCCACCGCTGATGGGGGCCAACAGTGAGTCCTCCCACTGGACCCGAGGTGGAGGGACAGTTCCAACCGGTGATTTCTGGGTCCCAGTCGATATGGGGCCTGGCGGCATTGGATTCCTGTTGCACGCCGGTGGACTCAATAAAGGAGAGAAAAGCATTTCGGGACCAAACCTCTGATTGGTAAGTCCGAGTTCAGCCACGCCATTCATGGCAGAACAAGGGCTTGATCACCCATTAGGCGACTTTGTTGCCTCCAAGAATAGGGACTTTCCTGGGTGGAAGTCAAACTCAGACTGACTGGTGTGTGAATGTGAGAATGAATGTTCTGCCCCACAGAGAACACTGTGGAGTCTGTTTGGTCCCAGTCTGCAATTCCATGGTGACCTCTTATGGTTTAAGGTGCTGTCAACTCTTGGGGAACTGAAGAAATTCAGTTCCTCCCCGCAGTGTCAGTCTGGGTCAGGGGTTTATACTGATGCACCCTCATAAGCTAAGAGGCATCTAATTCCTCATGGTGGGCGGTGGGGAAGGCAGAAGGATGAAGTGAAAGTTTCCCTGTGTTTATCTTGCATCTCCATTTATTGGGAGGGACCTATTGTCCACAATCATGGGAAGTAGTCCTTCAAATACACTGTTTTAGAATGTATGTTGAAAACCTTTAAGAAGGGATTTACACATGATTATGGCATCAAATTGGCCCCTTGGAAATTATGCCAATCATGTGAATTAGAGTGGCCAGCCTTGGGGGTAGTATGGCCATCAGAGGGGACACTGGGTCTCCCCACAGTGATGGCTGTTTACAAAGTTGTAACAGGAGACCCAATTCACCCTGATGAGTTTCCACATATAGACCAGTGGTTAGAAATTGCCTAAGTTAAGCCTCCTGCTCTGCGTTAGTGGTCAAGGACAGTGTACAGTTTTAGTCATCGAAGACACAGATGCCTCTGGAGAAACAGGACACCAATCTTTCAGGGAGATCCAGAGGTATTTCTTCCGCAGAACTTGCCACCTCCATATGCTCATCAGGCTGTTCCCAATGCTCCACCAGACCCAGATACGCCACTGCCCTCAGTCTCGCAAACCCAAAGCCCAGAGCCTCAGCCGGACTCTCCAGAAACAGTTGGCAGACGCTTGAGATCAGCCAATCAAGGACCACCAGTGGCCATCCCCCTCTGTGAGACCAGGGGTCCTTAACAGCTGGCCCCGGATGAGACCCTACAAGAGCGGGGATCAGTCATTTATTATCAGTCTTTCACTACGACTGATCTCCTGAATTAGAAGCACCATACCCTAGCTTACTCTGAAAATCCTCAGGCCATGATCGATCTCCTGGAATCAATTTTTCAGACCCAGAGTCCAATATAGGTTGACTGCCTCCAACTCCTTCTCACTCTCTTCAATACTGAGGAACAAATGAGAATTGTGGTTTCAGAGTCAGGCCCCAGCACCATAAACACAGAAAACTGGGTAAAAGAAGTCCTTCCAGATGATGCCCCCCTGTGGGATCCTAACACTGAGGAAGGGAGAAATCAGTTGGTGAGATACTGCCAGGCCTTCCTCCAGGGAATCTGGCAGGAGCTAAGAAGCCCATTACATGGTTAAGACCTCAGAGGTCCTCCAGAAACCAGAGGAAAGCCCAACAGACCTTTATGAAAGACTTTGTGAAGCTTTTAGGGTCTATACTCCCTTTGATCCTGAGGTCCCACAGAATCAAAGAATAGTTAAGCTGCCTTTGTTGGCCAGGCTCAGCATGATGTAAGAAGAAGACGTCAGAAATTGGAGGTCTTTGCAGGCAAAAATGCCACTGAGCTTCTGGAGATAGCAAATAAGGTCTTCATTAATCAGGACCGAGCACTGAGCAAGGAGCCTGATGAGCAGCTGAGGAAGAAAGTAAACCTTGTAGCAGCTGCCTTAGGACACCCCCTCCTGCCATGAAAAAGGGAGGTCACAAGACAAGGGCCAGGGGACTAGAGAGGAAGTCTCCATTAAGTTGGGACCAACGTGCATACTGCAAGAAAACAGGACACTGGAAAAACAAATGTCCAAACTGCCAGAGGGGGAACCCGGGTTCTTCCAACCCACCTAGGTGCTATAGTCCGAGCTGCCTGAAGCAGACATGATGGCATGGCAGGGACAGACTCTGATGAGGACAGATAGGGCTCTTTCCAAGTAGGCCCACGTGAGCGAACGGTCAAAACGAAAATAGGGACCAGACTGTGAACTTTATGGATGATACGGGGCTGAACACTCACTTGTTACTCACAAGGTAGCCCCCCCTCTCAGGGCGGGAGGCCACTGTCATACAGGCTACTGGAGCCAGCCCCCTGCAGGTGCTGGAAGGGAGGCACCAAGTGGTCCATGAGTTCTTGTATATGCCAGGCTGCCAAGTACCTCTGATGGGCAGAGATCTGGCTAAAATGAAAGCAGAAATAGCCTTCATCCCAGAGGGTTCAGCACAACGGCCTCACTCCAATGATTCTGTTCTTAGCAGCGCCATGAAAAGAAAATGGCGGTTATACACCTTGTCGACAGAAGAGCTGTCAGTTGCTTTAGAGCTAGAAGCTGAATTCCCGTCAGACTGGGAGGAAGGAAATTCTCCAGGCCAGCTACCAGGTCTCTAAGAAAAAGGCTCAAATATGCTTGAAAGAAGTCCATTACTTTGGTTTCCAAATCACCCAAGGGAAAAGGGGGTTGGGGACTGAGAGAAAGCAGGCAGTATGTGCCATCCCAGTTCCCAGCATCCCACATCCCAGCAGCAGATCCGAGAGCTCCTAGGAGCAGCAGGATTCTGTCACGTATGGTGCCCAGGGTTTTCAGAGATGGAAAAGCCCTATATGACACCCTCAAAGGAGAGGAGAAGGCACCTCTTGATTGGGGACCTGAACGAGAAAAAGCACTCACAACTATAAAGACAAAACTGAGGCACCGGCCTTTGACTCCCAGATGTGGCACGGGACTTTAACCTGTTTGCACACGGGAACACGGGGTGGCTCTGGAGGTTCTGATTCGAGAACCTGGGCCTTGGCAGAGACCGATGCCTTAGCTGTCAAAGCAGATGGACCCGGTTGCAACAGGCTGGCCACCTCACCTTAGAGCTCTTGCAGCCACTACGCTGCTAGTTAAAGAGGCTGACGAGCTTACATTGGGACAAAACTTAAATGCTAAGGTGCCCCATTCTGTCATGCTCATGAATGTCAAGGGACGGCACTGGCCAACTCATGCCCGGGTGACCCAGTGCCAAGGACTCCTGTGTGAAAACCCAAGGGTGCGACTGAAAGCAATAAAAACTTTAAACCCCACCACCTTCTTGCCTGTTGCCGCGGGGGGCCCAGAGCACGACTGCC
>RJWH01003901.1:40358-129417 GCA_004363575.1 Solenodon paradoxus | reverse complement strand
AGAGAGACAGAGAGAGAGAGAGACAGAGAGAGAGAAGAAAAAATTTGAAAAGAGTCATCTTTCCACCCACTTCCCCTCCTTTGGTTTCATTTTTGGAGGCTGCACAGGAGCGGTGTTTGCATAAGAAAGCTTGGCTTCCAGGCGGATGGGGAAGGCGACTCTCTATCAGGTAGAGGACCCATCGCCGCCTTCGAAGATGGAGGGGAATTATGCTTCAGATTCCTCCGAAATACTGGCTCGAGGCTTCAAAGGCTCTGCTGGGGAGTGGGGCGGGGGAGACGGCTCCCCCAGCTGCACCCACCCGTCCCCGCACCGTGTGTCCCAAATGACAGCCCCGGGCTGGCGCTGGCCGAGCCAAGCAGCTGAGGCAGAGGAGGCCCGGTTTGCAGGACTGGCCAAGTGCACGCGAAAGAAAAGAAGCAAGACATTTCAAAAGCAGTTCCGCACAGGTTTCTCATTCCTTTGTAATATATATTTTTTCTTCATTTTTAACTGAATCATTTCAAAATTTGATCCGCGCCAGCCTCCCCTCCACTCCCACCACATTGCCTTTTTTCTCTCTCGGCAAGGCATCAACTACAGAGCTAGAGTCTCAGGTTCGGTGTGTGGCTTCCTGCCCCCGCCCCCCTCCCGGCATCTCTATTGAACACCTCGCAGGGCTGGCGCTGGGCGGGCTCGCATCGCCCCCCCTGGCTCGATGTGCTACGGAGGCTGCCGTCTTGCTCCACTCTCAGTGGGTGAGTTGAAAATGTTTGGATTTATACTTTCAGAGCCTCCAAATCCTACTTCTCGGTCTTCCCTTTCTAAAAAACCTCATGTCTATGACTTCGCATGTGGCATGCTTGCCAGGGGAAAGATGTCTCCTGTTTTCTCTGCAATCATCCGTGCTACCTGTGAATGAAAAACTCTGAAGAGACATTTTATCCTTGCCGCAGACCAGGGGTTTAGAAACATGAGTGTTTCTGAGACTCTTCATATGGTTTTCCATTTTAGTAAACAGCCCAAAGCTTCAAAGAGTTTTCTCTGATTGACTGGCGATTGTATGTTCAGGTATGTATCTGTGCCCGCAGAGATCGTGTGCGTGTGCGTGTGTGTGCTTATGTGTGCATGCTTCTCCGGAGATTCATTTTATTTACACAGAATCTAAATCTGTGAAGGAAGAAAGCTTAGAGCGTGAGGGAGCGCCCTGCCACCTGTTTGTGGCCTTCTCGTCAGGAACCTCCAAGAGAAATTGCCTGTCATTCTCGGTTTGCTTTGTTTCGTCTCAAGAAAGCACATTCTGTTGCGCTCCTCTCAATCCCTGAGACCCTAACTTGTGATGTTTACCGTTCAAATCCACGGGTTAGGCTCTTGGGAGCTGCGAGTCGTGCCTTTGCATCCTGGAAACGTGGTGAGACTTTTTCTTTAAAGCCAAAACAAAAGAAAAGAAAGTTTGTCTGAAGTGAGGGAGTGCACCTCCCAGGTTTTCATTGTTAGCTGGGCCCAGGTAGACTGGGTGTGACAACCCCTGGTTTGGGCTCTGTGGAAGGAGGTGTAGCTTGTTCTAAGAGCTGTTGGCTGTGAAAGGTGTGTGTGTGAGTGTGTGAGTGTGCGTGTGTGTGCGTGTGTGTGAGTGTGTGTGAGTGTGTGTGAGTGAGTGTGTGTGCGAGTGTGTGTGCGTGTGTGAGAGTGTGAGTGTGTGTGAGTGTGCGTGTGTGTGAGTGTGTGTGTGTGAGTGTGCGTGTGTGCGTGGGGGGGGTTGCCTGAGGCTGTGGGCTCATCTCCCAGGGTCTGTTCCTTGAGAGCAGCACGCAGTACTGTCAGAGCGTCACAAGAGCAGCTCAGTGCCTGGTGCTTGACCTCAGAACATCTCAGCGAAGTCCCAGCATGCCCCAGGCCTCCAACTTTTAAACTCAACAGTTCATCTTAAAATCATGCCCCATTAAAATGGGCATGTGGCGAGTATAGCTGCAGTGCCTGCACGTGTGTTCAGATGGCCAGACGGGGAACACACAGACACGGAGAGGGGAGGACCGACAGTTCGGGCTATGCAAACTGATGGACTGAAAATCTGACTCTCGTTATTCTACTCAGGGATGGAACTGATGGTGTTGATAAAAATTAGATTTCTATTACCAGGCATGCTTTTTAAAAATAAAAATGGACAGAGCCTTCATGCTTGGCCTCTATTTTTAAATGTCATATATGCTGGGTTTAAAAGTAACAGGGGCTGGAAATATGTTTTCTAAAGACATAAAAGGAAAAAAACAACAACAATAGCATGCCCACAATTCTTATTTAATAATCAATGCCTATAACTCTATTTAAAAATTGGAAAAATTTGTATCAAGATTTAAATTTAATCCAACAAAGTTTTGTTTTGTTTCGTTTTTTAAACCAAACTGGGCATTTAACATGATCCTCTCTAAGGCAATTGCTAATATTACCTAGATCCTGGTTTTGTAAAAATGTAACTTTTTATAACAGAATAATGTCAGTGATTTAGGTCTAGCTCACAGTTGGAAAACAGAAACAGTAACTTACCTTCCCTTTGTTGTGAATGATTCCAAGGTGCAATTACATTTAAACGATTTTAGTATTCTTGGATCAACATTTGCCTTGTATTTTTGGAAAATACCTATCTTGACTCTGACTTCAAATGCTTTCTACTTTTAGAGACTTTATATTGCTTATAACCTCTTTTTATACACATAGCCAAAGGTTAAGGAAACTGTTCTTTTCCTGTTTTTTAAGTGCTTAGTGCAATTTAGTCATTGACGCCAAATCGTAGTCAAGAAACCATTTTGTGTCAGAAACCTGAATGAAGATGGAGTGTGCGACAACTGCACAGTGCCTTTTGTTGAAGCCTCTTGTGTAGTTGTGATATTTAAATATTACTATCCAGTCTTGGATAGTCTGAATGTGCTTTAGAGAAAAGAGCTATTTGATGTTCAAGTCCCGTTTTGATTTAAAGCTAATGGATCCATGATCCCCATCTTTGCTGATGTGCATGCGTAGGTATTTGGGAATGATGGAAAGGCATCTGTTTAGCTTCTATGAATATTACCACACGATTCATATCAAATGGCTGCAAACACTTGGTGCTTTTCGAAGTCAAATTATATCTGTGCTTTATTCTTTCAATATGTACATCTGGATCAATAAAAACATGCTGAAGTTAATTCTGTGATTTTTAAATCAGAGACTAGTAATTTAATACAAGGGAGAGCTTGTCTTCCAAGATACTCTTTCAGTTTTTTGCATGTTTTCAAGTGGATCGGTCATGTTCGGGGGGGTACTATGCTACAAAGGATCACACGGGCATTTAGGAGTGCATAACGACACACGAGATTTTCTATTTCAGCAGAGAACTGCCTGGGTGTAAGGGCAGGTTCTCAACACCCCTTCTTCCTCACGGAGCCCATCAGTGAAGTTCAGTGAAATGAATAACATAATTGGTGGTTGGTTCAATCACTACCAGTCTAGACTGGCCCAGACGCATCAATTAGAGGGGGCTGTCTTTTAAAAGGAGGGTGCAACCGAAACAAGCAGGGCATTATTGATACTGATCTTTAAAAGTGCAAATCCAGCTTGGCAGATAAAAAAAAAAAATAAGGCAGGGAATTGGTGGGGGGGTGTATTGCAGGAAGAAAAGAGAAAGAAGTGAACAGGAGCTTTGGGACACAGAAGGACAGGAAGCTTGAGAGAAAAGAAGGGATAATGAGTGAAATGCATGCAGCACCTCCTCCAGCAGTTACAATTCAGTTCACAGGGCGCACTGTTCACTGTGTTTTTAACTAGATTCTCTCCTCACCCCCCCCAACCCTTTTTATTCCTTTTTTTTGCCTCTGTTTCCAAAGAAGTGCCAGCTCAAAAACCAATGCAGTTGGAAATGTAACAGCTCTCGGAAGCTGGAGTAAGAATAATGCCAAATAATACGAACCAGCCAGAACTCCTTTTGCTACATTTTTCTCCAAAAGAAAAACACAGAAAGTACTTATTTTCAAATCTCAAATTGTACCTTTAAAAAATATTTGACCATACTGTCATAAACAGCATTCATTTAAAATCCAGCACCTGGGAACTCATTGCATGGGCAAGATACCTTAGGTAAATAGCTTATGGTTTTCTGTTGAATATAGTAAAATGATGAATATAACAAAAGGCTTTGGAAATTTGGTGGTGGGAGAGGGGTTGATGGATAAAAGACAGATGATTTAGAAAGCGTTAGGAACACATCAAGCCCCAGGGAAAGAAAATGTTTGATTGGTATTAATTAAAACACTGCTAATATATTCTAATAAAATCAAATTTAACATTCTGAACTAATCCGCTTGGTATGTCAAAGGGAAGGAAAAGTATTATCTTATTTGCATCTCTGCCATCCAAACGCATTTGCTCATTCAGCAGAATTAATGTTTATCACCAGGCTGTTTAATCTCCTCCCAGATTTAGTCAAACTTATTCTTTCAAAGTAAAAAGGATCAGTGTAGGGGATCCAGGAAGGTATTGGGAGAACTAGCGACTGTATTTAACTGGCTTTATCTTGTACGATGTTCTTTTCTCTTCGCTCGCTGTAATGGGGTGTGGAGGGGAGTGTGGAGACTGCAGGGAGAATGATGGATGGGTCATTTTCCCTCTTTCTCTCTACCTATCAGGTTATTTAGGAATTCCAGTTACCAAATTATATGAGCAGCATTTATTTACGTGACTGATGCTGATCTGCTGATTAATCCCTAATTGATTTATAATTTCAGAATCGATTTGACTGTAAATTCCTAATGGAAAAAACAGGCTCTGAAACCAGAAGCCAGTTGCTTTTCTCCAATCATTTTCGACTGCAGTCTTCCCGAAAGTGGGGAGGTTAATGTAAAATTTGATTCACTAAGAACTGATTTCTTTGTTTCATATGTAAGTCAACATTTCTACAGAACAATCCATACTTTTATGAAATAGTGAGTTTGATTTTTTTTATTGTGAAACTCTCACAATGAAGAAAAATTTCCCCAAATTACATCATAGCCTAAATGTTTCTTTACTCATTAGTCTCCCATGACTATATGACTATATCATATGTAAATATGTGCCTCTTTCTCTCTCTCTCTCTCTCTCTCTCTCTCTCTCTCTCTCTCTCTCTCTCTCTCTCTCTCTCTGCCATAAATACTGAGGATCACATTTTGACATTTTAAGTGAGGAATTCTTACACTAGCAAGGAGATGTAAACTACTAACCCAACTCTGGTGGTGCTGTCTTTTTGCTCCATTGCCTTTTTCAGTTCTTCTATGTAAAAGAGCAGTTCGGTTTCACATGTATTGTTCTATAATCCAGGCAATAAATGCTAATTAGCAATGCTCAAGGATCCGACCATTCAGGGTAATTATCATAATTTACTTCTTCCTTGTTAAAGACATTCCTTGCTGATTAAAAAAAAAAAAAAAAAAAAGATGAAATCGCCGCTGTACCATAACTCTGCAGTAGAAATGCACTGGATTGGCGTTTAAGGTACAACAATATCAGACTGGCTGCCTTTGAAGTCAGTGGCATGTGCCTCTTAGCTCATTCCAAATGGAATTCCAACTTCATTTCTAAAATGATATTCATGTAAATGCACAAACTTTTTCATGTGCACCAAGAATGTATGATTTCATTTCACAAAACCCAAAGCTCCTTCTTCCCGGTCCACCCCCTTTCAAAAACCACTTACTGAGCAGAACAAAGGAAACTGCTAACTAGAGAGGCATCATTAAGTGTGAACAGTGACAGCACGATGAAGTATGTGATATGACAACATATTTCATTGCACAAAAGTGTAGATAATTAAATAATTCAATAGTGTCCCTGACTAAATTAGCAGAAAGATCTTGAAGGAGGAATCAAGAAAATGGATCTAATCAACTTGAATAATATGCTTCATTCTCCCAAGATTGCACATATATATTTGGTTATTTGATGACTGAGTCATACAGAAAGATGAGGACAAAAGCCTATGCCTCAAAATAGTGTTTGATCTGGTATCCTCTTTAGGAGAAATTAATCATGTTTTATAGGAGTGAAATTTAATGTGGGGTACTCTCTGTTTTCAATCAAAGTTATCATCTGCCATTCGAGTGCATATTTCTGTTTTATCAGCTGATCTGAAAAATAATCAATCCCTTAGCTTTAGCATCATTGCCCCCTTTCTGTATGAAATAGATATATATGTATATATTTATGTGTGTACATAGCTTCCCCACAATTTCTAATGAGGTTCATGTTTATGTGTATTTCTTGTTGCTAGAAGCACATAAGGATCCTCTGCACAGAAGGAATGGAATAAATAACCATGCTGAATGTTATACGTGTTACAGCCTTCCCCGCTTGCTTTATCCATCAAAGTAATAGTCCCACTGTTCATTGTTCATTGGTCCTTTAAGGAAGAGCTCCAGCTTTTACTTGAGGTTGTAAGCACATTAGAGGAATAATTCCCTTTGGATACCATACAGAAGAAGCCACCTGCAAAATGTTGATGCTGTTATTGAAATCTCAAGTGGAATCAGCTTTCAAAAAATTAGATATTAGATGCATCCGATATAATTTGCAATGTGTAATTATACTAATGTGCATATAGTTGTGTGTTGCTTTATATGTTGCCTCCTTGAGAGCCCCCCCCCCCACCCTTGGGTCTGTCTCGTCATTTGAAATAACTCCTGAGTAGGAGGTTTTTAAAGTCAGGTTTGAAAAAAACGCCTTGTTAATTGATATAAGAATAAAGGGAATCTACGATCTGTGTTCTCATGAAAATAGGACCTAGATATTGCCAATTAGTGATCTCTAAAGGGGTTTTCAGTGGGAATACTTGCATCATTTGTAAAGTATTTGCTAATCTTTACTGTTTTAGTCTTCATCCTGATCCTGGACAACTTGAAATAATGGAGAATATTTGAATAGTAAATCTTATTCATAAGATATCCATTTCTTTTATTAGAATAATGAGATAAAACGCTGGGGAAATGGCCTTAGGCAAAGATAATATTTTTTATTTAATTAAAGTTATCAAAGTCTTAGCCATATAAACAACCTCTTTTCTATTTTTCCTCCATTTTGCATAGCCTCTGATAAATAACTGGAACTCTGCCTTCGAGCATTTAGGCATAATATCAACTTCCTTTTGGTTTCTCCCTGTAACGCCAAAGATCTGCTGATAGCCCCTTCCGTGACCCCCCTCCCCGCATGAAGCTGACCCTGAAGATCTAGCTATTAAGGAAAAAAATCCAGGCAGAGCTACAATGCGCTGATTGGTCAGCAGGGCACTTGGCACGTGTTATGTACTCAGTGGGTGAAGATGTCCTTGATGCAAATTTGGAGACTCATTTCCATCAGTTCACAAAGAGACCATAAGCAAGGCAATGCCAGGGTCCCAATTCACTCTTCTCTGTTCAGAAGACAAAAAGGATTCCAAGGGAGGTTCGTGTTGAGATAACAGAAGATATTACTCATTCCAATTACGTAGGCATCATTCCCAAAGAAAGCTGATTTGTTAAACAACTCATAATAAACAGAATATGGTGGTTCATATATGCATACCATTTATTCTCAAAATTCCAGCATCAGTTATCCCCTGCGGAATCAGAGCAGAATAAAATATCTATTAACAATATTTAGTACTAGGTTGTTTTACAGGTTTTAGAAAAATAAACCTACCCTATCTGTCATCCAGAGAACCGACATCTTCGATGCACCCGGAGTGTTTAGGGCGGAGAGCCAGGGATAGGTGCTGGTGTGCACCTGCGTGTGCCTGGCTCATTACACGTCTTCATTGTGCTGGCAGAATGAAGAGGCTGACAATAAAGGCTTTAGTTACATTAAAACCCACCTTGTAAAGTATAGTTCATTCTTCACAACTTGAGTAGAAGAAAAGGGACATGGCTCTGCATTCCCAAGTATCTTACCTGTGAAATGCAGGGCTTGCGTGACTCGGCCTTGAAATTCTTTCACAGCCCTGAGAGCTGTCGAAGCTGTTCCCACATCCAGAGGAACAACTCTGGGCACTTGAATCCCCGCCATTTGAACCATTTTGATCCAAGTCAGCTGCCCTTTAAAGTTATATCTGATTCCACCTCCAGGGTCTGTATTTACTAACAGATTTCGCCTTGATGCTAAAACAGTGCAGAGTGAAGTTCCTTTTCAGGAAGGGCGGTGACAAAAAAGACGAACAGCTGAAGAAATGAAAAAGCTACACAGGGAGAAGGACATTCTTGACCTGAGTGCTCAGCCCATTTCCTGCACAGTTAACATAGACAGCACCCAGACAGGCACCTGCCTTTCTATTTTAAGACTGCGTCTTCCCTCCGCCTGCCTTCATTCAATGCCTTGCAGCGTGGTGGGCTTTTCCCATTGGAGTTTCACATTTCCTTGTCCACTTTGAATCATGGCAAGGTGCCTTTCAAAGCCTATGAGTTACATGAACACACCATAGTTTCCAAATTAAATTTTAACATGATCTAAACCTCCCGAAAATTGCCCCTCCCCATTGCCTAAAGTCACTCAGAGTGCATAGTCTCTTCTGGAACCTAGCATCTGCTTTCCCTAGCTCCCCAGTGTCTAAACCGACTCACATCCTGCTTATGTTTAATACACGTCTCTTCTCCATTTCAGGAACTCAACTTTTCTTTCTTTCTCACCCTCCCTCTTCCTTCTTCCTCCTCTTCTCCTATCATTCTTCCCTCCCTATCTCCCTTTCTCCCTTCCTTCATCCTCCTTATCTTTTGTCCTTTCTCTCATTCTTTCTTTCAGTGGACACCCTGTGTCCTCTCTGAACTAGGCACCTGAAAGACAAAGACTAGGACAGACATTAACCCCTAACAACTCCAGTGACTTCATTGACTGCATTACTAAACAGTGATGTGCCCATAATTATTTTGTTTGCAGTCCCTGGGTCTATCTGAATGTGTCCTGAATGTTCTGTGTTCTTTTGTTTTCTTCTACATGTCCTAATTCAGTGAGTTGTCTGGTGTGAAACCTGAAGCTCTCCTTACAGAGTATTTCCTCCCATTGTGATCTCATGCACACTCAAGCAGTGCTGTTTCTGACTGACGCCTGAGTGAGGTGAACCATGAGGAAAAGCTCCAATTTTTTGGTTATGCCGTGTCTCACTTGTCATTGCAAATAGCGTGACCCTTGAAGTGTCACCACCTTTCTTTATTTTGATGAGAAAGTCAATGTGATAACTTGCTGTGACATACTCTGTTATTTTTTTAGTTGTGTTGATTTTCCTTCCAGTTGGTTCTATAGTTCCGCCCCTCCTCCAGAATGTCTCCCCAGTGACCGGACAGAGACCAGAGAAGGCTGCACTGAAGGACGAGCATGCCAACTGTGAAGCTGAAAGAAAGAAAACATCACCTGAGGATCCCGCTCCTGCAGAGCAGCATGCCCATATGGGGCAATCTCAGCCAGAGAACTCTAAGAACAAGAGGCAGTTTTTTCAAGAGCTAGAAAAACCTAAAAATGACATAGATTCCTAATGAGCCAAGGACTTTCCCCTCCTTGTGTGTATCTCCTTGTCTGTATTTCAACTCACCGTGACCTTCCTGATCTTTTCTTTTTTCCTAGTATGAATATGCCGATGTAGGCACCACTCTTAAAATCTGAAATTGCACACACATGTTGATGTTGGAAGGAACGAGATGAATGCTCTATAGGTACATTGATTTTTAGCTACACATAGAGTTTAAGCTTAAGAGTGACCTAGAGAATATAAAATACTCTGGAAATAGCAAAGGCCAAAATAATGATGGGAATACATAATACAGCACAAAAATATCACATTATTCCACCGGACACCAACCAATCAGCCAGTGAACTGTCATTCATCGAGCAAGTGAGGTTCTGGGAGATACGGCTGCTATCCCTAAAGACTTTTAAATATAGAGGTGCACAAGCTTTTTGGAAAGATAAACAACAGATCAGGCAAATAGATGATAAAGTCAAAATCAAAACAAAGCAAAGAGATCAAAGGAGCTTGCATAAACTGGGCAAAACTTTTCTCTGTAGGACGAAAACTCCCAAACGAGGAAAACATAAGATGAATCTTGGAGGATGTTAAAGATTTGGTCAATGGAAAGGAATTGTACCCATGTAGAGTCCTGTGGGGGCACAACATTATGAGCAAGTCGTAAAGGAAGTAAGCTACATGGTGAGCTTATCATTGTGAATATACACATATAGGTGATTTTAGTCCAGATATTCAGTGCCCACTAATATATCCATATATGGCAAAGACTTCATACACACATTAACCCTCGTCCACTTCAGGTGTTGCCTAGAATTAGAATACCTCTGTCATTAAAGTAACAGTGAGTGATGGTGATAATATAGAGACTTTGTGATCTTGTTAACCCAATAATAATTGGTATTTGTTAAGTTTTCATGGCCTGGTAAGCATCACTTAAGCCTCACAACAGCTCCTCAACATAGGTATTCTTATCCCCACTTTACAGATAAGAGAGCTGTGGTTCAGTGGAGTTAAATAACTAGCCAAATGCCAAATACGAGGTTTACATCAGAACTGGGAATTCAAAGTTGATGATCTAAAGCACCAAGCCACAATATTGTGATCAATAACACAGTATTAGCAGTCTCTCTATGTTTCTTAATATTTGCCTCTGGCAAACAATTTTTTTCATTTAATTACCCCCTCAAATTTCTCACTTTTCTGTTAATTTGCACTAGATTGATAGACTGTATGTTCCTGCTGGAAATTTATAAAATTTTTGAAGATTGGAGTCTATCAGTGTCTTAGGCTATTTTTCTTTTTGCCAGACTTTGATGAGATTGTTCACTTTGTTCCACGTGAAATCTCATTCTTGAGAAAAAATTTTTTTAAAAGGGAGCAGGATCTTAAAAGGTCATCTATCACAATGGCCTTTTGTTATAGGTGAGCTAAATCCATTAAGTTTGATATACAAAAGATCCCAGAGTTGAGTGTGGCAGAACTAGGTGCAGAAACCAGGCATCCAATTTATTCCCAATGCTTCTTGAGCTATGCTACCTGCCCAAATGAACTACAGACTTGAATTTGATCAGTGAGAACTTCCTCTCTGGGCCTTCAGGTAAGATGGCACCAGATAAATTGCTTCATCTGCAACTTTCTGTCTTCCCAGAACAATGTGAAAAATAGCTGGCTATGACCTAACATCTTTAACTCAGAAACTGTTGATGGTTCACTCCAAAGAACACGTAATCGCCCAAGTTACACGTACCATGTTTTTGATGATGTTCTTAAGTTATTTGGAGTTCTCAGTTTGCTTAAA
Organism: Solenodon paradoxus; assembly: GCA_004363575.1. Classification (NCBI taxonomy): domain Eukaryota; kingdom Metazoa; phylum Chordata; class Mammalia; order Eulipotyphla; family Solenodontidae; genus Solenodon; species Solenodon paradoxus. The sequence continues at coordinate 118,150 of RJWH01003901.1, read as the reverse complement.
GAGACTGGATCTTCTAAAGAGTATTTTCTTAATGAATGCTAAACACACTATTTTTTAAAAGTGCTTCTGCATGAATATTTATACATGACTGTTTCAATAGTCCTTGAGTTTTTGAAAATATCAATAGTTATTTGCTATTTTAATCCTCACTTATCTATGGAACCAACTCAAGAATACTTCAGCCATAAAAAGCTTGAATTGGGGAAAGCTCACTCTTTATCAGCCACTTTATATTCAGATGGCTTTTAGTAATGATGAGTAAAGTGGTCGGCTGAATAACACAGAGGAAGTTCAAAATACAATTCTGTCTTGAAGGAGTCAGTTAAACTGTGTCTGCTTAAGGACAAACATCTCAATGTTTGGAAGTACCTGAATGATAAATGTTGTAAATTTCCACTTAGACATTTGACCTTGGTAGTCTAAGACCTCATGGTTCAGACTGTCCTGTTTTCAAAATGATGGTTATTGGCCATATCTCACACAGTTCTCATTAAATGAGTTCATAAATAAACAGGGTTTTTTAAAAGAGTAGCCAAGCACAAAATGTGACTTTTGTTGACATTTTTATGAAACTTTGTCATATGTCCTCTAACCCCCCCAATAAAAACACTGTTACATCAGCTGTGAACCTGTGTTGATTTCTTGGAAGAAGCATGCTCTCATAATTTGTTTGTTTTCACCAGTGTATATCAAAGCTAGCTTCAGTATCCATAAGTAGCTAGTAATCTAATGTGATAAGAAAATGTAAATCTAGACATCGTTTCTAAACAATTCCATGTTGCATTAGATACACTACCGTCTGTCCAAATCAGAAACCAAGGTGTGATCCTCACCTTTTCTCTTCCCTCTGGCTATGGTCAGCCAATCAGGTAAATCCTTTCGATTTTTCCTTCTTTCTGTTTTCAATTATGTCTGCTTCTCTCCCTCTTTTTTGTGTCTCTACTTAGACAATCCTCACTTCTCTACTAGATAATTGTTTCATGTTTCCTCCTCTTATATGTCCAAATAATGACCAAGGAAATCTCTCTAAACCACAAATATGATCATATCATTTCACAGTTTCAAATTTCTCACTGGCTTCATTGCTTTGAATTAGTATGACACCTCGTCCTTCCTATCATAGATCTGGGCTCCATATTCCTCTCTAGACTCATTAAGTACCTTTCTTCCTCTGTTCTTGTGAGTCCTTACCATACATTTATGCCATTTCTTAATGTTCTCTTGACTTCTGGGCTTTCTCCTACCTAACCTTCTCCAGTAACTCTTCTAGATCTCAGCACTTGTCCATCAGGTCTCAACCTAGAAATCATTTCCTCTTGCATATCTTCACCCCAACCATATCTATGGCTGTGAAGATGAGCTTCCTCACCTGGGTGCTTTCATAGCATCCTGTGCTACCCCAGAAACTGGTAACTCATTGTCAGTCTCCTCATATGAATATGAAATTCTCGAGCTGCCCTTATCTGACAGGGTAGCCACTGATTATAGGTAACTACTTTAAATTAATTCATATTAAGTACTGAATTGTCTATTTGCATTGGTGACATCTCAAAACCCACATGACTAGTATCCATCCTATTGAATAGCAGAGATATAGAGATATAAAGCAATATCATGGAGAAAGTTCCATTGGGCAGTGCTGTTTTAAAAGACAGTGACTCTTTTGTCATTTCATCTTCTTAACTTGTAGTCTTTCTTAACTGGAGTTTATTATCTGAAACACAGAGCACAAGAAATCATTAGTTTGACTATTTTCTCAATTCTTTCAAGAGTGATTTATAACTAATACTATTGTATATGTGTAGGAAAGGAGTTGATTCATACATGTAAAGATGGCTGGGGCATTAGGGTTTAATTCCAGCTTAAAAACCTAGTGAAAACGTCTGTCTTCACTGTGTTTGACACATGTAAGTCCTTTGTGATTATCTACTCGATAAATGAATGACATGTCTGGATATTAGATATTCTTAAATATTTTGCTGCATTTTCACCTGTGTGGAGTCATGTCTTTAAGTTATTAAGGATCTTCTTCAGCAGAGATGATAGGTGCTTTCCTTACTTTCATCTCAACAGTTGAGTTGTATCACTGCCATAGATTGCCCATTATTTCATGCTACTTCATTGTTTACACTGGCAAACAAAGGTAGAGAATTGAGCTCTTATTCAGTGAAGAAGACTGAAGTAAATAACACTTGAAACCAGGTGTGATAAACCTTATTTGTTTAGGAATTGACCAAAACTACCATGTCCACTGTTTCCTGAGCACCTACTATGTGCCAGACACTTTGTCTGAAACAACATGGATATTATTACTTCAGTTCCTCTCCCACATTATAGCCAAAGCAAATTTCTCCACACAACTAGTGAATATTGTATCCACATAAAGAGTTTACAACTTATCGACACCTACATCCTTCCTCAAAAGATTTAATTAGTGTGGGGTGTAGACTGGGTGTTGGGATTTTTTAAGTTCCTTTGGAGATTGCAATTTGTAGTCAGAGTTGAGATTTATTTACCTGAGCCAGAGCTCAGAGGTCAAAAACTTTGGGGACTGATAGTTGATTATATATTAGAACCCAAAAGAGAAACTTTAAATTTATCTAACATATTCTCATTTTACTTTTTATTCCTCAGAGTGTAAACCCTTACTTGAGACATTGAATGTCTACAGTCAGGTAGCCAGTTCATAACTGAGATAAGATCTAACCTTAGGTTTCTTATGCTTATTTTGACACACTAAACTATCTCAGGAAAATGGAAAGTGCAATCAAATCAAGAGACAACCAACATCCACTGTGGTCAGACTTTTTAAAAACAAGAATTGAGTTTGGACCTTTTTGAATTCCATGTACTCAGATTTTTCTACTAATCAAATGTGAGCAGTAGAAATTTTTTCATAGAGTACAAGATATTTTTCTGAAAAACGTACAGCATTATACATAACTGTGAAGACGAAGTTTGGTTCCTTAGGAGCCCTAATCACACATTCTTACGAATTCAAAAATCAATATACATATGTTAACATCCACACATAACTAGGAAGGATATTTTGCCTTTAAACTTGAACTATCAGCAGAAAGGGTAGCAGGAGGTGAAAATGAAAGACCGTGTTTTGCTCACATTCTCTGTCCCACGCACCTTATTACATGACATTCCCTTCAGTATAACATTTCACGGTACAGGTAGAAATGGCCAGTCTGGCCCCATGAGAAAAGTTGGCTTTGAAAGATAACTAACATAAAAAAGTTACCTCTTTTAGCTACTGTCACTCCTCATTTTCAGATTCGACTCACAGATCAAGAGAATCCAAAAAGCATAAATCATCATATCCACCCTCCTTGGTTTCTATGAGACCACAGAGTGAAATGTGTCTTTCCATTTTTTTAAGGCATCAGAATAAAACGCATGTTCACATACTTCCTTCGAAACACATTTTGGTGTTTGCAAGCCTACACAGTTGGGAAATTCTGTTTTATTTCAATCCCAAATCCCTCAAGCCTTAGTCTAATCCCATTTTCTCTTGTTCCCTGTGGAGAGAAAGAACAGCTGGGCTCCATTCTCTCTCAACTCAATCCCTTCATGTCCTTAAAGACACCTACCTCCCAGCTTTCTCGTCTCTGGAACACACAGTAACAAGCCCAATCAGGAAAACGTCTCTTTTGGATCGCGTATATTCACTGCCATATCACATATATTCTATGCTCATCACATACTGATCATAACTAAAGCAAGCCAAGGCCAAGAGCAAAATAAGCAACTCATGAATGAAGTTGCAGCTCCAATAACAGATGCTGAATACGTACTTGTGAATGATAATCTTCCAATAATTATGTGTCACAATTAACATAATTTCTTTTATAAAGTATTGACAATCTTGCTTTTAGGGAGGTGAATTAAAAATTCAATGATTAGGTTTCAGTTTCCTTTATGTGAGTTCTCCCCATTCCCTGCAATGGAATATTCCATTCAGCATTCCTCAGCAGGAGCCCCCATTGCTTTGACAAAAATAGATACAGTATTGGAACATTCAGTCAATGGAGTAATCCAATTGTCTGAACATTCTTTTCTGCTTTGTCATTTACATTTTAATAAATCCCAGAATATGTCAAGCTGTATCAAGTCGTACCAAGTGTAGCTAATAGCATGCAGTTACCAGATGCAGTGAGGAAATCCTAACAGGCAAGTCCTGCAGTGCATCCACATTTGGTTCGTATATATTTTTAGGTTCCTACATTTTAAATAGGGATACTCTAGAAGTGAAAAACAAAACAAAACAAAACAAAAAACAAGAACCTTGCTATTATCAGCATTCCGTTAGTATATTCAGTTTTCATCAAGAAAGCTGTAGAGAGGATGCTCTGTGCAATTGATCTAGGCATCTGTTAACCTCGGATTGCACTATATATAGCTAGGAATTGTGGAATGTTAATTTATCATCTTGTGCCTATTTCTCTCCTGTCTCTCCATTCAGGAGGCTCTGATGAGTACAGTTTAAAGTCATTTGACATTCCAGGGTGCCAAGATTTCAAACAAACCAGTCCTGAAAATGATTTTGTGTGTATGCATGTGCATGTGTGAATGTGTTACTATTAAATCAGTATGTATAACTTACTCCATGCCTGTATTGGCCACCAACTGTTTCTCTATACTTTGAGAGATTTATTATCCTGGTTTGACAGAAACCACTGAATGTTTACAATGTGGCAGAGCTATAATGATGGTGGAGTGAGCCTAAGCATGTTGGGAATCCTCAGTGGCAGCTATGTAAGTGCCTAGAGAGAATCAGACTACACACATTCATCTCCGCTTATGAGAATATTGGCACATGGGGCTTGAACTTAGCTCTGAGTCTGTCCTTTGTGCCTAGCTACCTACGTTACCTGAGTCAGCACATTAGAACACTCTCCTGAGGCTTGTCTCAGCCTTCTGATTATTACCCCTCGGAAAGTTAACTGCCAAGGACAGAGGGTTACTTCTGACATCAGTTAAATCTGATTTGAATTAAATAGGTAATAAATGCGAGAACTAAAAAGAATATTTGTTTTTTGAGGACACCCAGAGCAGTTAAATGTTTGCCCTGGGGATTGTGAGCAGCACAGCTCTCTGACTGCATGCGGTCAGCAGTGTGTGGAGGAGAGCCATGTCAGAACTCACAGTAGTAAGCTGGAGAAAACCAAAATGCAGTGCCATTGAAATGCACAGGAGAGCCCATCAACATTTCTTGATTCCCAGAGTTTTCTCTTATTCTGTTCATAGTGTGATAATTGGCAGTTTCAGTGGAAAACCGGGACCTAACTAATCAGAGAATGATTATAACATCTTGAAGACCTCTAGAGAAAGACCCTTTACTACTTCCCCCATCCATTTAGAATATCATCAATACTTGCTCACTCTTTCTCTCATAAAGCACTACTGTGATTATAGGATAATGGGTTGAATGACACTCAATGAACTTGCTCTACTCAACTCATAATCTCAACCAGCATCAGGGAGAATTTGAGAGTCATGTCAGATAGTGACAGCCAAAAGTCACAGTCGAACATTTATTTTTGTGAACCAAAGTTTCCATGGTCTAGATCAAAGTTAACCAATAATTATTTCCTTTAAAATTCCTGGAGTGGAGTTAGCTCTTCTGCAAAATGAGAAGCATGGTAGTTGACTTGTCCTTTACAAAGACATTAAAAGTAAATATGGCAAAGTATTTTAAGAAGTCTCCTAGATGACAAGCCACTGACCTTTAAACTACTCAGGTTAGAAGAGAAGAGCATAAATTATACAAATTTGATGTTTGGTGCTTCAGTCAGATTTCCTTTTGGATTTGAGATTCACTTCCATGATAAAGAATCCATAAGGCTATCTGGTCTACATTTTGCTTGAATTTTCTCTGCTGACCTATCAGGGACCTCCTCCCTGACTAGCAAGTCCCTTCTTTGGACAACTCATCTTAAACACTTGTTCCTTATAGTGAATCCTAAGAGCCTCTTCCATTATTTCTGGTATTATCCATGGCCTGTAGAGTATAAATCTTATCTCTTTTCTGCTTTGTCAGTCTATTTCTCTTCTACTCTGGAAGAAATCATATTCCTTCCAGAGTCTTCTTTTCTCTAGGTTACACACACCAAGCTCCTTCAATCACTCCTCTCATGGCACTATTTCAAGTATCCTGATCATCTTGTTAGTCTTCACGCTCCAGTTTGTCTTCTGGCCTTTTAAAATGTGTTACTCAGAACTGAATACAATTTTCTAGATGTGGACTGACAAAAGAAGAATGTGATCACTTTAAAAACATTTTTCTAGAGTATTGGATTTCAAATGAATAAAGCCTCATATTAATCTTCTTGGCAACTATCTCCAGCAGTGTTGACCCAAATTGTCTTGCCGTCTATTAAAACTCTCAAGTCTGTTTTGTTCATACCATTTCGCTCATTCTAGATTCAGTCCATTATTTTGTCTCCCGATACATTTTTTGGTCTTAATTAAGATTTGTTATATATTGCATATTTCTCTTAAAGAGTCACTATATTCATATATTTGACTCAAACTTTCCCAAAGAACATCATAAGGAGCCTTATGAAGTGACTTGTTGAAGTTAGAATCCCAAATGTTATACGCCCAGACTATGAGTCTATTAGCTGTCAAAGTAACAAATGAAGTGACTATGCCATGTATTTGTGTTTGATCCAATATTTAAATTAGTTTCCCTAACCACTAGTGAGACTGAGAAGCAGTCATCTATATAAATGATGAATGGCAAAGCAAGTTGGTTTGAGATCAACATGTTACTTTGGGGGATCAAAATAGAGAACATTTCATATGTAAAATATTGAGATCCCTACTGCAAATAGAGATATTTTCAAGAGCTTAATTTTCCTCTTTCTTGCTCTCTTCGGGGTTGATAAATAACCCCCTTGGAAGGGGACCTTTAGCATTAAGTTGGAAGTCTTTTGTCCATAGTATGTTAGGATTTTAATATGTCCATACATCATTACATTTGGCTATGCCACTTAATGAAATAAAAGTAAATGTGATAAAGAAAAAATATTCCTCACTAGGATTGTAGTAATGATTCTGTATAAGAGGAGAGAGAGTTATGTAAGGTGGGTATGGTGTGGCATCTAGTCAAGGGTTTTAGTTACCAGTATACTGAAAGAAAATTATAATAGGCCTCATTTCAACTCAGTTCCAATTGTTAAAACACATTTAAATTCATGATAAGCAGTTCCACAATCTGGTCCCAAAGGACAGAATTCTTATCAAGGTTCCCCAGTAGAAAGCTTTTGGATAGTAATGTTATCCCGAAACACTGAAACTCCCTTTTTATTATTTTTCTCACTCTTCCTGTAATGAGACTTGCCAATTCTTTCTCAGTATTCCATTCTCTTTCACTCTTTCTATTTTTTCCTCCTGCCTCCCTTCTTCCTCCTCTTCCTTCTTCCCTCTTTCTCTCTCTCTCTCCTTTCTTTGTTGTCATTTCCTCTCTTCCAGAAAATGATTTTCTAAGACTGTGGTGCTTTTCACTGGTTATGAACTGTCTAAGAGCCATCAATGCTCAAGTTCCATGTATACATTTGACTTTATTTCCCATGCTGCCACTATTCTCTCAAGACATCGTCTTTGAATAAACCTATGTTAAATTTTTATCTGAGACTACAACCACATGTAGAGAATAGTTATCAGAGAGAAAGAAAGAAAGAAAGAAAGAAAGAAAGAAAGAAAGAAAGAAAGAAAGAAAGAAAGAAAGAAAGAAAGAAAGAAAGAAAAAGAAAGAAAAGAAGAGGAGGAGGAGGAGGAAAGAAAAGGAACCTCCTTCAGATGGTTTCTATGCTGTCTTTTCCTTAAATTACTACCTTACTTTCCTCTATTTTTATCAGGAATCATTGACTCGGGGAAAGATCCAGAATGCAAAGATCCACTCATCCCTTCCTTTGCTGTCCAGGGTGAACACCACTCATTTTCATGATTCTGCTTTGACCACCAAAAAAGTCTTCTTTTCTCTAAGTGATTCTTAATGTGGAACATGCGTCAGAATCATTTTTGAGAGTTCTTAAACCATAGACTCCTGAATCCCTGCCCACTAGTTTCTGGGGTAGAGACTGAGGGTGTGCATTTCCATCAAGTTCTCAGGTGATCCTACTATATTATTGGTACTAGGACACTTTTGAGTACCGCTGCTCTAATTCTAAACCATGATTTCATTCTTCTTCATTCATTTCTTCAGTGGAGTAAATGATACCAGTTCCTTCCCCTCTTTAGTAATACCTATTTCCAGAATTTTATTTGTCAGGTCAACTCTCCTTTGAATTATTTCTCAATCCATCTTTTGCTGGATGGTTAGAACTGAATATTGAATGGAAGCTAATTCTGACATAATAAAAACCACAACCCCTTATGTTTCTATTACGTATTTATTCCCAAGAACTAGAGCAGTACTTCCTTATTTATTATCTTCTTTGTTTGCCTACTATCCTTGTGATATCTCATTTTGGTAAAGAAGACATTTGAAGGAAGAAATACTGAAGAATGATTATGAAGTTACACAGGACAAGACTTGAACTCACCTTTCCTGATTCTATTTCTCAACTCTATTATAATTCTTAGAGGATTTGTTTAATTTCTAAAACCCAAAGTCCCATTTATTTCTTTGAACCAAGTTGAATTGCTTTGATTTATTAATAAACTATCAAAAACTTAGAAAATTGTTTAATTTTGAATCCAAGTTATCACTGACTGTGCGGATAAAAAAACAGGCTTAATTAAAAGTATTCCACCCAAACAATACAAAGACTTTAAGTTCTTTTATCTGAAACTTTATTTCTTATGGTCACAAAGTAATGTCTTTTAACTATGATGTCACCTTTAAGTTTCAGTTTACTAACTTTATTTATTTCAGTATAGTTTGTCCCCAAATTCTACCTACTGTAGTAAAATAGTCTCTACTTGATTTTATAAATTGGTTATAACATTACTTCATTTATGCAATCTGAGTATTGACAAGATAATTAGGAGTTTTTTCTATACTTGTCACTTACTTGTTTTTATGTGCTGCATGTTTCCAAAAACAAAATGACAAAGGGATATTAGAGGAAAGGTAACTTCTCAGCACAACAATTTCATTTTTTACATTTTCTGAATGTCTTTTAGCTCCTTAGTCTCCATGGTTCTCTCTCTGCTCTTCTTAGATCCCTGTCCTGCCTTCCCATCATGACAAAAGAAGTCAAGAGTCTCACAGTTTATGAAACCATAAAGCTAAACTAGATGTGTTTTAGGAGTCCTGTTGTTTGCCCTAAACCATTGTTGCAAAAGTGAGTCACCAGCTGTAGAGTTGACACATAACATTGTCATCAGCAAGTTTAGACAGAACCTCATTTGTTTCCACCAAGGAAATAAATAACACCGATGGACTGAGTGTCTTTCATCTAAATTAGACTAACCAAATCAATTCAAATCATTAGAATACATTATATCCAATTATATATACATCTGCCTTGTAAATAGTCACTTACCTATTTGCCCAGAGCAATGCAGTGCTTTATGCTAAGCCAACAGTTTAAAAAATTATAGAATTGACTGACAAAATATTTTAATGCGTTGTTACGTATTTTGTACTTAATTTATTCAATAATCACAAATTGAGATTTTTCTACATCCTGGGATACAGTGGTGAATAATACATGATCTTGGTTCTCAAAGTGCTACCTCTAAAGAGGAAATAGTCACGAAAACAAATGGCTGGCCTTGTCTGTCTCTAAATGCCACCCCAGGAACCCTAGCAGCGTAGGTTGTGCCTCATTCATGGCATGGGTGGGGGATGATCAGATTGGTGAAAAGTCTAAGATAAAAAATGGAAAGATAATGCTCAGTAATGGCTATGTCTAATGCCATCAAATGAACTTCTTTAGTCAGTGCAGAGTTTGTTAAGCAAAATATGATGAGGAATGTGGGCCTGTGCAAAAGTGGTGAACGTTGTATTCCAAAGTCAAAAAGAAATGGCTTTCAGTTTCCTTAGAATGTTGTCATTCCATTCTGTTTGTTCTTATGGATAGTTAAGTGTATTGAAAACATATTTGCAGGGGAATCACTGAGAGTGGAAACATGTTCACCCTCCAAATTAAGTCTCTGTCCTGAAACAGTACATTTAGTTAGGCAATGCTATCTTCTTTCCTTTATCTATCAGGATGGTTTGATTTACTCACACATATCGAAGATTTTTGTCAAAGATACATGTGGCCCATACACATATTTTAACAATGGTATTTACATACTGGATCCAGACTGGGCAATCCCAGATCATGGTACTTACAAGGACCTACAAGTATTTGTAGAGTCGAAACACATCATTTTATTTAGGGATTGAATTTATAATCTCATGAATGCCAAGACCAAACCAGCTGATTGTAGGATATAAAGAAAAAGAAAATCATCTACTTGGTGTTAGTTTTTCTTTTTTTTCTCTCTCTCTTTCTTTAAAAGACAACCCCAAACACAGCACATTAAGTGAGAGAAAATGCAGATTTTGAGCCTCCCAAGAGGGATTGCTGAGACTTACTTCAAACCCGTGGAGAGAAAGAATTCTATAGTCTGTATATCAAGTACATTCCATATTCGCTCACATGACCTCACAAAGGAAATGATAACTCCCCTAGAGCTAGTGCTCAGAAAAATGATAGACCCTAAAAGAAAGTCATACATAAACCAAAATGACCATTTTCTAAAGTTACTCATTTTTACTTTTTAAAATACAACTTTTATCTGTGGTGTGAATGCACACAAACTGAGGACTGATTTCAATATCCTAAAATGCATACAGCAATGTAAACAAAAAAAAAATAACATTTTTAAAAAATACGTCTTTTTCTATTTTCAGTCCTCTCATCTTGCATTCTCTTGCGATGATTATAATCGTATTGTTAGTTAATAACCATGAGTAGCTCATTTACTTGTTCAGATGGTATTTGGTGGGGTTATAAAGATCCCTTACCCTTACCCAGAACTTTTAAAGTTATGACATCAAGCTCTAAAACGTCGCCCCTCTGTGTATTTGGGCGTTACTGAGTTCTGTCTGGCCAATCTGCTTATGGTCAGAGCACCAATTAGTAATGCCCATTCAGCACAGCCTGGAATGGGGTCACCAAGGCAGCCCTGAGGAAGTTTTGCATGATTTTTATTTTGTATGTGCTTATAATCATAAATAAATATAAACTTTGTATATACCATACATAAAGTTTAATTCGTATGAACTTTGTCTTGCATCTGCTAGATATCTGACCATGAGAAGTTCCATGAATACAAAAGAACTCTGAATATATACCCTTTTATTGCATAATTGATGCAAGCAACCTTTCTCTGGATAAAATCTGTGCACAGACAATAAAGTTGTTGGGCCAGGAACTGTTTGTCAGGAGTCAACTGATGGAATTGAAACCTGGTCCAACTTCAGTTGTGAAGCTGGACAGAATTGCCTCCAGCATCAACCCACTGAGTAGTACTGGTGCCCAGGCCTCAGCTCTGTCACGTGTCTCCTCCCTTTAGGGCCTCGGGCTCAACTCCGTACATGTTAGAATAAAACTGATAGACAAAAACTTCCTTAAGGCATTATAACTGACTAAGGTATGTTCCTCCCATGGGTATTAGAGCTCTAATAAAAAAAGCTTGAACACCAAAAAGAATATCTCAGAGAACAATTCTTTCATGATAGATTTTTCTGACATGATGGCAGACTTCATAGGATGAAGAGAGAGCCCAGCTAAATCACTTTTATTTTTGTTTCTCTACACTACATGCCTTGAAAACATTGTTAAGCAAACAAAACTTATCTTTTATGTTAACAGCCTCCATGTTCTGTTCTATACTCTTACAATCTGAACTTTCATTTCTTCCACCCAACTTCAAGTCCTGCGCCACTGAAGTTTAAATGATGATGTTCTCAGAAGCAGGCAGCTTCTTCATTGTTGTGACAACTGAGAGAAATCCCCTGTGTCTATACAGGGAAATCTAGAAAATATGTTAGTTTTTTGGAATGGGCAGGTTTCTCTGAGCCCAAGGGTAGCATTTCTGTGCCCTAAAAAGTTCACTGTGGATAATTGAATAGTTACTGTAGAGTCTCTGAGTTCTTCATGAACTTTCTCCCTCTTTCTTCCACGTCTTAATAACTCTGACCACTGACCTAGATTAGAGGTCATCTATAGTACTCCACCCACCTTCTCCTACTTTTCCAAGTGTCACCTTTGGCTGCTCATTTATTTTCATAAGTTCAACTAGAAGTATGTTTGCAAAGAGATGCCCAGTCAGAGCCAGAGACACAGACTGACTGCAATCCCTTAAACTTCATTCCATCTAACCTCTACTCTTCTTTGCTTCCGTCACTCCATCTACCCAAAGGGGCAATAACATTATGTCGGTCCAAGAATTAGACAAAGACATGCAGATACTCAGGAAAAGGCCAGGTTAGGATTTCTTTTAGTGAAAATTCATTCTTAAATTCTAAATGCAAAACACATGACCACAAACAAATGATAATTATAGGTTAAAGCTTTTTAAGATTTGTATAAGACCTCCAGGATGAAGATTGACAGTTGACTTCTCATTGCCTCCATTTTACCTTGTGTTTATTTCTCTACTTATTCAGGTTTGTTATTTAGTCATTGAACTGTTCCTTCCCTCTCAGCCTTATTTCCCTTCTCCTTTATCCAATTCTTCTTTTAATTCTTCTTTCTTCTTTTCAACACACACTCAAAATTATTAACTGATGCTAGGTCACTTACCATCATCACAGTCCTAGAAACATCTGTTTGCAGGATTCCTTTATGGCCATTATATTTGGTCTCCTGCTGTCCTCTGCCCCTGGTCAATAACTATCATCATTCAAATCTGAATAGAAATAGATTCCTCAGGGAAACCTCTCCAATCTTTCCCCAGTAAGAACCTTCCCTTTGCTTGTATTCTTATAACTTACAGCCAATTTTTTTCTTTACACCATATATCCTGTAATGATATATTTTGCACAATGGTTTGGTAAATGTATGACCCTTCCACAAAACTGAGTTCCAGAGGGAAGAAATGTTTCTCTTACCACTGCATCTCTCTTTCTTCAACATCTACCTCATCATAGGCATTGATGAGTGCTAATTCTATGTTATTACTATTATAAATACTAAGGTCTATGATCAGCCTTGTTTTTTTTTTAATTGTAAAACTAAACCTGGTTATAGGTAAGGGATTTATAGATTTATCCCTTCTCTTCCCTCCGTTCCTCTCCCCTCCCCTCCTCTACCCTCCCCTACCCTCTTCCTTCTTTCCAACAAAATAAGAACATATTGCTTGACTACTATGTTTAAGCCTTCTTTCAAGCAAACAAGGATAACAATGGTTAAAACTCTGCCCATTGAAGGAAATTATTATTATTTAGGGGAGAAAAGGCAGACACACAAATTATTCTAATATAAAGCAGAGACTGCTAAGTTCTAAGAGTGGTAAAGAGCATGCAGAGCTTGGAGGATTTCACAGAGAAGTTGCCTTTAGCTGAGACTCAACAGTCGCAAATAACTTGGACAGACAGAGATGAGAAGACAGAATGTTTAGATGGAGATAAGACTGAGACAGAGAGCCTTGAATGTCATCCACACGTATCGGGAATACTCAATATGGTAGTCATCTTGAAAGGGAAACTATGCAGAAAGTAGAGACCGAGAAGTTCCCAGAAGCACTTGTATGCTCATCACAGGAGTTCAGCTTCTCATTTTTTTGGCCACTGTAGAAGTGCTTAGAGACTGATTAGCAGGATGACCTCACCTGAACTGTTTTTAGAAGACTGATCATCATCATTTCATGTTGGCCGTAGTGCTGATCTTGGTGACTCCCATCTCTGATCCAAGGATCCCTGTGTCTTAGTCTCCGAGGGCCTGCACTCTAACCCTTGCTGTCTGGTCTGGGGTCAACCACAGAATTTCCCTGATATTGAAGTCTGCCATTTGGAGCTGTGCTGTCTTCTGCATACTCTCAGTTGACAAGGGAATCTTCAGTCTCTTGACTACGTGGACAATTCAGGATAAATTTTTGACATCAGGTCCTTTTGCTTCCATCTCAAATGGGGAAGGCAATGCTTGTAAAAGGCAAAACTGATTTCAAGTGCAGGTCATCTGATTCTAGATATTGAATGCTTTTCTTTTATAAGTTCACAATCTATTTAAACTTCAGTAAGAATAAAGAGTTAGTGAGTGCAAATCAAAAAATAGTAGCATCTGAATCCTCTCGGTATATTGGTTCTGTTCTAAGTGTTTTCATATGCAGTAAATCATTTAATGACCACAATAAAATGTTGTAGGGTAAGTACTATTGTCCTTTTTTTTTTTTTGGTCTATTTATTTGTTTACCCATTCACTTATTTTTATTGAGGTAACATTGGTCTATAACATTGCCTAAATTTCACGTGTATGACTTAATATGCGAACATATGTACATATTACATTATAGAATCACCACAATTCTTGTTTCCATCCATCATCATATGACAGACCCTCTTTACACATTTTACCTTCACCCTTCTGCCTTTCCCTCTAGTAACTACCATCCTGTTGTGAGAATCTAAGTGTTTGCTTTAGTTTCATATTGTTTGTTCACTTGCTTTGTCTCTGTGTTCCACATATGAATGTAATCTTATGGTATTAGTCATCTCTGACATTTTATTTAGCATAATACCTTTAAGGTCCAACCATTTTGTTGCAAATGGTAGGATTTCATCTATTTTTATTTTTGTAGGTTTTTGGTTTTTTTTTTTAGAATTCAGTAGTATTTGTGTACATACACCACATCTTCTTTATCCAATCATCCATTGGTGGACATTTAGGTTGCTGTCATGTCTTAGTGATTGTAAATAATGCTGTAGTGAACATAGGGACGCATATTTGCAAATTATTTTTTTGTGTGTTCTTCAAATCAATATCCAGAAGTGGAATAACTGGGTCATATGGTAATTCTACTTTTAAGTTTATGAGAAATCTCTATACTGTTTTCCATAATGGCAGCACCAATTTAAATTCCCACCAATAGTGTACAAGGATTCCCTTTTCTCCACATCCTCACCTGCATTTGTTTTTAGGTCTTTAAGATAATAGTCATCCTAACAAGTGTGACATCATATCCTATGGTTGTTTTGATTTGCATTTCCCTAATGATAAGTGATAATGAACATCTTTTCATGTGCCTATTTGCCATATTTATGTCTTCTTTAATGAAATTTAGTGTATTCAGAACTTCTGCCCAATTTTTAATTGGGTTGTTTAGTTTTTATTGTTAAGTTGTATGAAGTTTTTTTAAAAAAATATGTATTTTGAATATTTAGCCCTTGTCAGATTTGAAAATATCTTCTCCCATTCAGTAGAATGCCTTTTTTGTTTTAACAATGGTTTCTTTCACTGTGCAGAAGCTTTTTCGTTTCATGTACTTCCATTTGTTTGTTTTCATTTTGTTTCCCTTGCTATTGAAGTCAAATCCCTGAAGATATTTCTAAGGTCAATATCAAGGAGCTTATTGCCTGTTTTAATCTATGTCTGCTATGGTTTCAGGTCTTTAACTATTTTGAATTAAGTTTTTTTGTATGGTCAGATGCTCTCATTTCATTATTTTGCGTGTGACTGTCCTGTTTTCCCAAAACAACTTTTTGAAGAGAATTTCTCCACTTTATGTTCTTGGCTCCTGTTCTCTTCCTTTTGTAGGTAGAAAACTGTGGTAAGATAATTTCAGGAATATATGCAATCATGAAACAATTAAATGGAAGAGTCTTGACAGAAATCCTGACAATGACTCTTGTTTTAATGCTGTGTTGCTGCCTCCTGAGTTAAGAGCCTATACATTCATTACTCCTATACAGTAGGAGTCAATAAATGTCACCTGAATATCAGTTCACTCTTGGATCCCAGTTAATGTCGTGTCCCACCACCCCCACCCCAATTCTGTGCTCAGACCAGTTTTGTAGTCTCTGACTTGTTCTCCAGATGCTCACCACAGGTGGTCATCCCCATCCTGAGATGAATAGCTTGACTGCTTCATCAGTTGCCAACCCCAGGTGTCTCTCTTCATTTTCCATCTTGATCTTTCAGTCGAATTCAACCTTTCCTGTTGTAGTTGATTGTAGATAGCCTTTGCTCTTGCAGCAGACAGGGTCTTTGAAATCAAGCCACATAACTGCTTTCTAGAGAATAAGACTTTTGGGAGACTATTCCTAGTCTAACAGGGCTCCAAAGATGATCAGGAAAGACCTTCTGGAATGACAAGTAAGTCACTTAAAAATTCAACAAAAGGTATTGAGATGAAAAGGTGAAAACCAGTAGCCATTTCTATACCGAAATATGCCAGGATCAATGAATTTTCACCCATGGGTTTTATTTAGTAGTCACAACAATTATATGAAGAATTGTCACCTCATTTTATAGAGAAATCAGGTTTAGAAAAATAAAGGTGCCCCTGATCAGAGCTAGTGAGTGTAGAACTCAGTAGGTATGTCTGATTCCAAGATTATCCATTTGACTAACAAACATTTACTAAGTGCCTACTGTGAGTCAAACACTTTGTTAGACCCTAGTGTGTCAAATAAGCAAGGTAGGCATGACCGCCATCAGCAGCGAGCTCACACTCCAGAAGGAAGTACAGAAAAGTGCATAAATAACCTCAAGTGCAGTAAATGCTATGAGGGAGAAAACACAATCAATGTGTCTCTTCTCTGTATTCCATAGGTGGCAAATCATGCAAACCTTACAATTTTTAAACTATACCACATTTAATGAAGCAATTTATTGCTTTCCCTCTAGTTTTCCTTCCTCATCGTTTTCTTTTAAATTGCTAAGGAGTTTATCTAATACCTGAGGGTCTGAACGACATGTAAAGCACCATGATATCTACCGTTGGAAGTTCTGAAAATATACACAGGGCAACAGAGGCTGAGACAGAATTGGCAAGAGTAGCGGGCAATGTCAAGGCTACAAAATTCTGGGCACAGTTTCTAAAGAGGGTTAGTTTCAATACACTAAGCTCCCTTTGCAGGAGTAGCCAGGGACACAGGCGTCAACAGGATGGGTTCTTGGGGGATGCAGCAATAGGCTGAGGGTCATGCACAGAGTTTGTGCCCTGGTCTTGTTTACAATTTGTCTGAGACTTTTTGAGCTCAGCCTGGCCAGATGGACTCTTCCTCTCAAATATCAGACCTGATCTTTTCAAATAAAACAGTACAAAGCACATTAAAAGCTTTGATCCAATTGTTTACTTTGTATTTGTGTGTGTTGGGGAAAATGGGGACAAAGGAAGGATTTATTAGGCCTTGCTGTGGGTGGCCAGTGCAGCCAACTGGGCGTGTGAGCAGAACATGGGGAGGTTGGAGCTGACACATCCTGGATGCGTGTCAGCTTGGTGACACCCTGATGCCCCAGCTAAATTCCATGGATCTGCTCTGTGGGCCTCCTACTGCATCCCAGTCTTCTCGTCCATACAGATGCAGTCCTGGGGTAGGAGCCTTTGGAGTGTAACTGCTCAGTTTCATCCCTCCATCTCAGAGCAAGTCAGAGTCTAACTCCTTTCTTTAGGATCCTTCTAAACTTACTGGGTGACTCCTTCCTTGTTCATAACTATGTCATACTTTCCAAGCATCTCACCTCAGTTATCTATCTCATTTGAGCTACATCCTTCTGAAACAAGTGTTGATATAAACAATCTCTCTCTCTTGCACGTGTGCACGTGAGGACGCACACATACACACACACAGAAACACACTGCCGCCGCCACCACCACCAGCACTCCACACCATAGAGATTTCTACTACATACACTAGAAATTTGAGTGTTTTCATTTAGGAAGGAGAAATCTTTGACTAATTTCAACTCTGTCCCAGACTCTGTCAATGGATGATGACATGAATCCTCTTGGATGTCCCACGAGGCAGGGAAGAGAGGCCCATTTGAGAGATGAAAAATACTCCAGAAGTTAAACTCTCTGGCTCCTTCATAATAGTAACATCAGGTATCACATTACCACAAAGGGGTGGTGCCAAAGACAGAACCCCAGTTCTTGATTCCAACTCTGCCATTGCAGAGCTGGGCTCCTCACAGACACTCCTGGCTTCTGGCTCCATATGCTTTGCCTCAACAAATAACCCGTGAAAGGGGCCATTGCTCTGAGGAAATCCTCCTTTATGCCTGCTTTCTTTTACATTTCTGTTTAGTAGAGACAGAGAAAATGTGAAAGAAAAGTAGTTGCCATAAAGGTTTTGAGCAAAGGAAAGGAAATCATATGGACAGATGATGCAGTGCTCTGAATGGGATCAGGAACCCACCAGTGTTGAGGAGGAGAACAGGGCCGAGCCCTACAGCACAACTGAAAAACAACTCTGGTTACTTAGTAATGCAGTGCGCGGATATGTGCAACCCCTGAGTATTCATACAGAATTTTTTCAGCTTCAGTCACCTGTCTCCCCTCTCTCCCGCCACCTATCCTGTCCCCAGAAAAAATGGTTGAACATGAAACCCTTGGTCTCTGGATAGATCAGGTACTGGAAAGGAAAGGGATTTAGAAATTCCAGTGCAAGCCTAGTACATAAAGCTTGACAAATTGCAATGTCTAATGAAATTAAAAGCCTCTTTAAAAAAATAGCATTTATTCCTAGACTTCAAAAGCATTTTGAAAAAAATATAGGTAAAATATGATTGTAGCACGTTTAACAAAGTAAAATTTTAAAATATATAGTCGTGTGTGTGTGTGTGTGTGTGTGTGTGTGTGTGTGTGTGTGAAAGAGAGACAGAGAGAGACAGAGACAGAGACTAGGTACTATAATTTTAATTGCTTGTAATCTAACTTGCCTTTTTGTTCCTTTTTTTCTTTCTCTCTTTCTTTTCCTTTTTTTGTATCAGTTAATCTGTTGGTTACATTTTCAGCTTTTCTTTGCTTCTGGTTTCATTTTCAGATGAAAAAATGCTAGGCACACAGTGCTGCTGTCTGGTTGCCATGGCGACCACAGCCTATTATCCTGCCTTGTCATTCATCAAGAAAGAATTGCACTTGGCGGAGGGAAAGGAAAATGCCTGCAGTCTGCAGCATAGGAGGAAAAAAGCCTTTCTTTTCTTCTATGTATGTAAAAGGTCTTTAATACCCGTTTAGTTACATGTTTTATTTAGCATTATTTATTACTTGTAACGACAATAATTGATACCTGTAAAAAATACATCCCCTCCCCCCAAAGTATTTAACTTGCAATTTGTTCATTGGCTTTGCTTTCTCATTTCAAACCTCCACCTATTGCTACACCCCCACCCCCACAAACCCTGCTTCCACTCCTGCAACAGGAACGACCAAAAGATTATGTTCTTCACAGAGAATGATCAGTGCAGAGGTAGCTAACCGAACCACTTCTTCCTAAAATTGTGCTTCACAATCAGCAGTTCTCTTGCCCTGCTATTCGGAAAACAAATTAGGGTGATACACAATCGATCAATAATGAAGGATATAACTTTTGATTAAATGACTTATCTGAGTATGCAATACCTGTAAAATAGAGCATTGGCAAAATAATGCAAAAGCACAGTGATCTTTCCATTAGGTACTTGAATAAAAGTCACGATTGCTTTTTACAAATTTGGATCCATCCCCAAATCATTGTTCTTCAAATGCAGGAAAAGGTAATTATTTCTTATTTGACTATTCATCATGACCATTCATATTAACCTAAATTATTTCCAAAAATAAATGGTTTAATGAATTGTCTATGTTTAAACACCTAGATATTTATTTATTACTTTTTAAGTCTTTTTACTTCATTCTTCATCTCTTATAATGTTTGTATCCACGAAACCATTCTAAATAAACTTGCTGATGAATTTGCCTTGCTTTTCTCAAATTGCTGGGTTTCCTTGTTAAAGTGGAGAAAGTAGTTGTAAAATAGGTAGTTTCCTATTGAGATCCTCTGAGTTTGGGTTTTTAGTATCTGCTTGATTTTTTGTCTCACTGATCAGAAAGAAGTCAGACACACCTTGAGTTGTTAAAATACCAGCATTTACCCTAACTGATGTTTGTTGCAATTAAGTTGCCCTATCCAAGTGTAAATGAGCAAATAGTTGAGGAACAATGAAATTCTGAAGTTCGGTCTATTCTTTTGAGGACAGTTTTGCAACTAGAAGTCAAGCTTCACCAGCACACACAGAGACACTGAAATCATGTTCCCAGAATGTAACTGAAAAAGAGTTGGATAATTATCTGGTCAGTTTTGGTTTTGAGATGGTTCAGATTCTAACCTTCCCACCACTTCCTTAATTATCTGGGTAATTCTGGCAGGAGGAGGCTTGCGGGTGGAGCGGGATAATTCTCAAAGAATTAAATAATTATAGCTGTCAGGAAATCTCTCCTGTATTTTAGATATTGCTACATAATAATTCAAAATCTCTTGAATTTCATCACATCTCAGATACATTCCAGTAATGAATACTTCCCAGTATCCTTTATGTGCCCTTGCCAGGAACAAATGTAGACACTATGGAATGTTTTTTTTTTTTTAATCTTGACATTTGGGAGAGCAAAAAAGAAACAACGAAAAGGAGAAAAGACATATTGAGTTTAGAATGGGGCTCTTTCCTATTGGCTCTAAACTCTGACTTTAATATTGCAGCCGCACCACTGTTCATTTCCTGTTCAACTTCAAGCTTACCTTTTGATTTTCAAATGTCCCTTAGGCTAATGTTTTCACTGAAGAATGAAGTGAACAGGCAGAAACAATTAAGCAGGCAGATACAGTGAGAGCCAGCACCACACTGCACTTTCACAGGATGGAAGTCTATGAAGGGATTCTGCTTGGAATTTGACCCTAAAGCAGCAAAGCTTCGCTTCTTGTCATTTTTCTTTTGCCCACCCCCAGTGCATGCTCCTTCCCCTTTATGTGGGGGAAGGAGCATCTAGGCACACAAAGGAACTCCTAAATACTCATAGACCTGGGAAATATCTGTCTCTGCCTGTTATTAGTACAGGATAATCTCCAAGGGCGGGCTGGAGGGATCACCTAAATATCCTAAACAGCAAATGTCTCACGAAGCCTGTGAAATGTTCACATATGTCTTTATGAAACGTGAAATGCATTGCTTACGCACTCCTGATAAAAGGTGAGAGCATCATGAGGAAGAGTCAAATCAGTCGAAAGATGGAAATGATAAAATCAGATCAAATTGCAACCTATAAGAAAAAGTGTTTATTAAAAAAAAAACCAATAATCTAATGAGTTTCTATAGAAAAAGAGAAATCAACAGTCAAAAGTGAGGGGTTAAAGAGCCTTGTAGGTCCTATCAGGAATTAGCAAGGAAGTAATTAACTCTACCCCAAACAAATCTGCCCTCACATGTTTAGAGCATTTGAGTCACTCTAGGAAACTTTATCTTCCTTTTTAGCACCAAACTGAGAAGTTTTACATGGCAGGAACTTGACATTCCTATTTGGGGGTTTACTTTGTTAAAGCAGAACTAAGTCATAGGCTGCAATACACAAGAGACTAAGTTACAATTTAGCAAGGTAAGGGCGCCAAGAACAGTATCGCTGCACCCATTCTGGAAGACGCTATAGTATTACCTGACAGGAGACCCATATGACAGGTTCAAAGCTGGTGTCCATTTAAATTCCAACTTTATTTCCAAGATGGTATTCAATGGAAAATTCCCTTGTGAAAGGCTGGAACAAAGTCTAATCCTGGTAGATAGCCCCTGTACGGTAGAACAATACCTCAGTGATGAGTCTGGAAGATGAAGGATACCCATAAAATCATACTGAGCAGAAGGCATGGTTTTGTTTTTTATTGAATCCATCCTTTAGTATTTTCCCAATAAAACACCTCCATAAACCATAGACTTTGTATTTTTGTTGTTGTTGTGGGGATTTAAAAAAAATACTGGTATAATAGTTTCACTCTGCAGTAGTGAAGATTTGAAGGCATCTGCTAGTAAACATAAAACTGGCTATATAATGGCATTACAATGGATTTTTTATTTGAGATTCCAGTATGGGGTAAATTTGTTACCCTAACAAACGGCTGGTTATGTGGAAATTGACTTCACATAATAAGGAACATTTCTGTGGAAAAGAAGGCAATTTGTATTGGTTCAAACACCCAACACAAACACACTTCCTCTTCTTTGTTACTTATAGAAGCAACAGTGACAAAAACCTCTACCTCTGTGGTGTCTAGACATGAGAACGCTCCAGCAGACCATTCTTCTTTCAGGTCCTCAAGCAATTGAAAAAGCACGAATCTTCAGCTGTCCATGAAGACACAGGTGGACAAGGACACGTTCTTAATCTTATCCACGGTTCCCTGTCATGAGATTGTTTGAACTAAACAAATTGAGATCACTCGATCATCGTACTTGCCTTCACAAGACTGGAGAAGTTCAATTGAAAATAATTATGAATATATTTATGTATTCTGCAACACAGTATTGTTTTTTTCAGTTACAGTTTTATAATTGTCAAAATGATAGGAAAAAATATATATGGGTAGTGAGTGGTAGCAGTAGGGAAAGTGTCAAGAGTCCATTTGCCTCAGTTCTGCACTAAGAAAATCAGGAGAAGTATTTTACTATCTTGAACCAAGTTTGAGTCAGATGAAGAGCAACTACCAAAATGTCTATTGACCAGAGTTCAAAGTGTATAACAATTCGATGCTCATACCTGAGTTTTAAATTTTTTATTAAGGTCATTTACATTTTCAGTTTTTTCTAGACCAAAAAGACCTACTCTAGTTCCTTTAGGATATAATGATATGTGGAAGGATTTATTGAGATGGTATCCCTAAATCTCACTACTAGGCACTACAACAATTCTCTTTTGCTTGAAGTCCCTAAAAGCCTCCCCTAAAAGATATGCCCACCTGGAACAGATAGGACTGTATCTGGAAAAAGGGTCTTTGCTGGTAGACTTAAGCTTAGGCATCTCAAGAGGAGATCATGCTGGTGGTTGGACTCTAAGTCCAAGGACAAGCTTCTTTGTAAGAGAAAAGAAGGGGAGAAAACTCCTGGAGGCATACACAGGAGGACACCACAGGAAGGTGACAGATTGGAGTGATGCATCTACAGGACAAAGAATACGAAAGATTGCCCACAGCCGAGGAGGCTCAGAGACACAGACATGGAAAGCATTTTCTGTCAGAGGATTCTAAGAGAAGCCAATCCCACCAGCATCTTGATTCTGGACTTCTGATCTGTAGCACTATGAGAGAAACAATTCTGCTAAGTCACTCAGTATGTTGTGATTTTTTACAATACAAAACTAATACAAGTTCACTCAACAGTTAAGGCAAAAAAAAAAAAAAAATCTTATTAACATAACACAAACTGCAAGGGAGAATAGAACAACCAAGTCATGAGAAGTTGAGGTGTGCAACATACCCTAAGAACCACCAAAACTCAGGCTCCAAATTCTGCCCAAACACCCCGTACCCGCCACTTCTCCACCCCCATGCCCTTGAAAACTGGCTTTCTTCCCTGGGCAGGAATCAATATCACTAACATCTCCTGACTTTTCCATTTTATGGCTTCAATCATCTCAGACAGACTAATTCCTTTTCATCTTTCCAAATCCAGTGGAAGGGTTCTGCTTCCTTCATCTAGGTCATGCCTCTCCCTGAATGAGTAAAACCAGACTAGGCTGCCAAGATCTAAACCGTGGCGGCACCCGAGGAAAGCCACAGGAGCGAGTTGGCGCTGGCTCCCTGGCACCCAGCACGTTGTCTTTCCTTCTTTGCCGGTTACACTACAGTCATTTTTCTTAAACGCAACGGTGTGGTATTTGCAAAAACATCTGTCCTGTGGATAAGATCTGGAGGTGAGTCCAGGCTCTGCCATTTATTGGAGGTGTGATGCTAGCAGTCACTTGACTTAATGAGCTTCTTTACAAAAATGAGACAGAATCCACTCCAGATACAGGAGAATCTCAATCATGTTGGTTAAGGATAATAGACATATAGAACTTGCCTGGACCTTAAAGACAGGTCAATCATTTTATTTTTGTAGATAAGCTTTCTGAAGTTAGGGTGGTAAGAAAACCAGGGTGAAAATGTATGTTGCTTAAATACCAGAGAAGTAAGTGTACCTTGTTATTTCATAGACTCTGTCCTATTCCTTGTGGCTATAAAATAGTCTCATCTAAGGGGAGATCATTCAACTAAGGAAAAAAATTTTCTTATACTAATTTTGGGATTTTGATCAGATTGTAGCACAAAGGTAAAGCTTTCAGTTAAGATGTGAGGGACACATTCTAGATGCCTGCAAAGTTGTGCCAGCCCTTCACCCTAGAAAATGTGATTCTAATGAGACAGAATTCAGAAAGGAGAGAGATAAGTTCTCTAATTGTTAAGCTGTATTGTTTATATCCCTTTACCCTGTGTTTATTTTCCTTTTGCCACCCCTTATTATATAATGAACATATTTGAAAGTGCTCATTTGCCTTAGTTCTGCAATAAGAAAACCAGGAGAAGCATTTTGCCTTCTTGGACCAAGTGTGAGCCAGACTGAGAGTAGCTATCAAAATGTCTACCAGCCAGTCTTAAGTATACAGCAACTCAGTGCTCATGCCTGAATTTTAAAGTCATCTACACTTTCAGTTTGCTCTACACCAGAAAATTCTAATCATAACCAGACACCTACACGTGCAGTTGCCTCTGTGGGTACAAACATACACACACGCACACACACACACACACACACACACACACTCTCTCTCACACACACCCCTCAGTTGGGATATGTGACATTTGCAGAAATGAGAATGCTTTTTCCAAAGCCCCAATCTGTGACAAGTGTTGCTTAAAACGGCTACTCTGAGCTCAAGAATATTACCTGCATTTGCTAGTAAGATTCATTTTTTAAATAATTATCACTTAGGAATATTTCAAAGTTTTCTTTCACAGAGAACTTAATGAATTCAGTCAAAGGATTGCAGGTATTCCCCACTTTTGAACGTTCATATTACTTCACTTTGCTTTTACAGAAGACCTCATTAGTACCTGTTTTTGCTCACCCACTGAAATCCAAAAAGGGTTTTGCTTTTATGACAAAAGGTGAAAAGCGAAAGTAGCATTCAGTGTTTGCAGTGCACTAAACTGAATAGACACGGAGGCATCTGGAGCAGCTGGTGACCCCGCCAGATCCTCCCTGGAAACTGCTGTGTGTGCATCACATCATTCCTGCTTGTGCTATGTGACTATGAGTTTAGGTTACGTGTTATTTGGTGTGACGTGGTGGATTATTTTGGAGATGTCCAAAATGCTCAAAAATGTTCCATATAAGCTATATACCTGCAACTTACACTATATTTTAAACCAATAATATCTCACTGAAATTTCTCCATTTAAATCAATGGTAATTGATTCTTCACTTCATGCCATTTCGACTTATGAAAGGTTTGATAAGAACACTCCTTTCAAAAAGCATCCCCTCCACATACTAAACTATATTTCTTTCCACAGTTTCATTCACCTAAGGTAGAGAATAATTCTATTAATGGGAGGTCTAATTAGAGTCAATTATACCCTAATAGACCTGACTACTTTACATAAACTGCAATGGCACATAGATTTATTTTTGTTGTTTCATATGGTTGTTTCAGAGAGAATAACATTCACAATATTTATGAGATACCAGATGGAGTGTGTGGATCAATGGAACAAAAATTGATTTATTTGATTCAGATGGATACTTACTGTCTGGATAACACAAATCCATGAGCATTAGCTTGTAAGCAACCAGATCCCAAAATGTATCCACTATTTTAAGCCACATATTATGTCACTTTTTTAACCTGATTTCTATGATGCAGACATGTGTAGTAATTTATCTTAAGGGTTCACCTCATATGGATTACACTTATGGCTCCAAAGTTTTGAGTCCCTTACTAGGGACCCTTTTGACATTGTCAAAAGTCAATTAACATTTTCATTATGATATGCAAATATTAAATAATTTAAGTATACATATTGATTATCAGTCATTAATTTATTCATTTAACAAACACATTTTGAATACCAAATACGATGTTAGATGCTAGAAAATCATGTGATACCTTTATAGGTACATAGTAGAATATCTTAGAGGAAACCTCTGCATGTGTCTAGTTTCAGTGTAGATGACTACTTTCAGTAGTCATCTTGGGCAGTCCAAGAATTAGGGAACTTACCTTCTCAATCTCCCCTTCCAGGAACATGAAAACTGTCACTCATCCCAGAGGGAAAAAAAAAAATGACTTGCTCAATGAGAACTTTCTTCCATCTTTTCTTTTTTTCTAATTGTAAGTAAATTTTATTTCTTTTTTTATTTTTGTATTATAACATTTTCTAAGTTTCAGGTGTGCATCATTATATATCAGCACGTACATATACTCCAGTAAGATCACCACTAAAATCGAATTCTATCCTTCACTATAGATTATACCCCTTTTACCCCACTTGCCCAAGCCCTTCCCAATTAGTTGGTCTTAGTGTCTAAAATTTTATTTTTGTTTTATTTAGTTCATTTTTATTTTTTGATTTCTCTATAGACCATGTGTGAGTGAAATTATGTTTGTCTTTCTCAGTCTGACTTATTTTGCTATTTATAGGTCTATCAAAATGGTTGTAAATAGCAAGGTTTCATCTTTTTAATGGTTGAGTAGTATTCCAATGTGTGTGTGTGTGTTGTATATTGTATGTTTATGATTCAATCATCTGTTGATGGGCACTTCTGCTATTTCTAGCTCTTGGCCCTTGTACTGAATGCTGCAGTAAACATGGGGGTGCAGATGTCTCTTCATATTAATTGTTTTTTGAATTTGAACTGCGTTAGTAGTTGTCACTATGTCATTTTATACCTACTAACCTTAAAATCAATATCAGCCATGAGAAAACACTAAGTTGATCCTTCTCCCCTTTATTTTAAAATATTTTTTGAAACCATAATATCCATGACCTAAGTAATAGATAAAGGAATTGCTATTCAGAAATCTGTCTCTTAATGCTACATGCATTCAGTTTCAATCCTACATAGCTTTCAGAATTGTTGTTAAGAGATAAGTGGATTTTCTATTGTGGTCGGATGTGTATCCTATCACGTACAATTGAAGATCCCTCCGGGTGATAGACAAAAGGATAGTGTAGATTTCTCATCAGATGTATTCATTAATTAGTTAATGTTTATAAGGCATTTTCAAGCTTAAAGAAGATAATTCATTTTTATCAGCTTCAGAGTCCCTTTCTTCAATGAGACTGGAAGGATAACACATTGAATCATAGTCACAGATCTTTTTGCAGCTGGTACTTGAAGTTTGTATGAGAAGCAAATGTTGATCACTTCCTGTGATTCTCATCCAAAATTACATAAAACCCAAGTTGTACTCTGGAGATTAACTGCCTTTATCAGCAGCAAATGTCCTTCTTCACGTGAGATTAGCAAGAATTCAGGCCTGGCCAGGTTGCTTTTATATTTATCCTGGATGATGATTTCCACAGATGTCATATTCAGAAAAAACACAGATACGTATTTGGTATTTAATACTTTCCCTGTGGGAAATTGCATCTAGACATCTTAAATAGAGCAAACATAGGTCTATTTAATATAACAACCATAGATGGACATAATATGTATTACACATTTTTTCCTTTCTTCTGAAGTAAGTCATTGCTATCTGGGGACATGTACATATAAATAATGATGGTCATGTGCACACACGAATATAAATGTTTGTATTTTAAGATCGTCAACTATTAGCCCTTGGAACCCCAAGCATCCAGGCTGTGTCATACAAACATAAAAGAAGTACTGTTCATACGGGTAAAATATGTTTTAGTAGTGAATTTCATTTTTGCAGTTTCATTTGGCTGATTGTTTTATAAAAGTGACCAAGTGTTTGACATATATTGACATTTTGAAGAAAGACATTGGCTTATAATTATTAAATGATTAAATTTGTCTATAATATATGCTAATTTTATATACATATATATGATTCTTAAAAGACGACTTTTTCAATTAAGTTATTCACCCAGCTCCAGTAAAGGCCTTTATCATGTGGGACCATGGGGTAGAGGGGTCTGTTTAATTATTGATTTATATTTTTTCCTTCTTTTCTTGTTTTTGTTTTTTTTTTTTTAAATAAAGGAAAATAAACGAAATCTGTTAAGATAGATTGATGCCACCACACTTTTTTAGTCTTAAAAAGACAAGAAGAGTAGAATTATTACAATTTAGTGTAAGGAGCAGACTTCCCCAGGGTTCCATAGGCCCCATGGACACTCAAATAAGCAAGGGCTACCTAGAAATTAAAACATAAAAATAACAGAAGGGACTTTCTTTAAAGAACATTCAAAACAGAATGATGGGGGAGGAAAAAGGTGGCTCCTATGAAACCATAGAAAGAAGCTCACATAGGATTATTAATCAGGGGTTGTTTAAACACTTCCAGAAAAATAAGCATTGTGATTGACACTGAAGCTACCCACAAAAACAAAAAGATACATTTTTGTCTGCTTAATTCGCATTTCATTTCTTTTGTTCTATGTTTAAAAAAAAAACAAACAATGTTTTGATGGCATACTTTAATTTTTAAATAAATATGGTATACTGTCAATGATATGGTGACTTAGCACATTCAGTTCACTTGGAGGCATGAACAAGATAACGTCTTTTCTTCAGGGTTTTGTTTATTTTTTCTTTTAAGGGGTCTTTTACTTTACTTATCCTTTTTTAAAAAACATGGATAGGTCCAGACGCACTCATGTTATTTTGTGTAACCACTGTCATACAGGCAATATCTTTAAGCAATAGTTTTCTATTATTTTTTATTTTTTGAAGTTTTCCAGTTAACAAATGTGAAGACCATCGTTGTATTTATGGGTCATCTGTGTGTGACATCTGGTGATGAGCTCTCCTGATTGCCTGGAACTGAGAGGTGTCCGGGGACAAAGGACATGCTTCACTAAAACTGGGGGAGTCCTGGACAAACCAGACAGTTGGTCGCCCATAATAAGGCACAAAATAAGGGACTAACATGGCTAATACAAGTGCAGCCACTACTTCATGAGCACTGAAATGTCAGGCATGAGGGTAAGCAGATCACTTTTGCTCTGTCATTGAATCCTGTCGACAGTTCTTTGAGACAGGTATTGAATGTCATCTCCATTTTGCAGATGAGGAAACTGAGTTTATTCAGATGATGTAAAGCATCCTTTTAAGCAACATATACATATAGAATATGCCAGAATATATGCCTTTCGACCATTTAATTTTTATGTCTCATGTTCTTACTATATTGCTCATATAATATCATTGCATAATAAGCTTGATGGATACATGAATAAAAAAGAGAATCAAGGAGAATTGTTTCAGCTTAGTATATACAGGAAGGGTCCTCTGTTGGAACAAGGTCCCTCCACCCAGTCAGATGGACTCTTCTTGCATTAAGAAGACCAAGGAAGGTGAAGTCGGCCATTGTTTTTAAGCACTTGAATCCACTTCACCTTGGTGCACAAGAGTCGATTGGAACTGAAGGTTCCATTCACCGTGTATTGTGCTCTGTGTCACTTTTTTGAGGTATAAAGGAGAGAGGACTTCATTTAGTCATGGTGTGGGGGAGATGGAAGGTTCAGAGTGTGGTGAGGGATGAGAGGCAGCCATGTGGTCCGGACTGAGGGTGATGGACACAGACAATTCTCCTCCATTGTCTCCTGGTGCCTGACACCCTGAACTCTGCTGTCTGACTCCTCCCCCAAATCCCTGTAAGTCCTAAAGGATTCAGTACTTGAGTTTGCCATCTAAAGATATTGTGACAAGTATCATGCAACTGCATGTTAGCCACAGTCAAATACTCCATTGGGTAGCAGGGTTAACAAAGCAGTGTTGAAATCTACTGTCAGGGACAGGGCTTCTCACCCTGAGGCCTAATTGTTGACCGGGACGTTTTTAGAGGGGGCCCTGCTCTGAGCGCTGGTTGTCAGATAGACAAGTACAAGAGCAGAGAAATGAACCAGAGAAAATACCAGATAGATTCCTTGTCCCCTTTATTATTTCAAGGCAACTCGAAGCCCAAACACTCAGGTTCAGGTTACCTGTCTTTTCCAGATGAATTGCAAACAAGAAAAAAGGAATGAATGGGGAAACAAAGTGTGGTGTAGACATGCAATGGAATATTACTCAACCTTAAAAAGGAAGGAAATTTTAGTACGCTGCAACATGGATGAAATTAGAGGATATTATGTTAAGAGAAGTTGGCAGTCACCAAAGGACAAATACTGTATAATTCCAAATATATGAAGCACCTACGGAAGTCAGGTTCAGGAAGACAGAAGGTAGAGTGATGGTTGCCAGGAGCTGAGAGAGGCAGGGATGGTGAATTAGTGTTTAATGGGGACAGAGTTTCCATTTTGTAGTAAGATGAAAAGAAATCTGGAGATGGCGATAATGTTGACTGTACAGCTGTGTGAATGTGAGTAACGTCACTCAGCTGTACACTTAAAAATGGTCAAGATGGTACACTTTTTGAAAAGCAGCAGAAAGGATTCATTAAACTTTTCAGGATGAACAATTTCAGTTTGCATATAAGACCCTATATTTTTGTCTTTGTTCTGATAATCACTTTTACTAAGCAATTAAACCAGTCCCAGACAGAACAATTTCTTCTTTGGGTTCCCTCCTCATCTATATAATGGGGAAAATCCTTCTTATTATGCAAGCGCTTCTTTTGAAGCATATTTCTCTTAAAAACCAACTTTAATATACCTCATCCTTGCTTCTGTTGTTGCCTTACTCCAAAAATATCAAGAAGGAAAATTTAGTCATGAAGCCATGGGGTAGAAGCGCTCACTGAGACTTTCCTGCAGGACTTGAAGACCCTGTGAAGAGAAGGAAAATGTCCTGCATGACTGGAGGGCAGGGCTGGACAGGATAGGAAACAGCTCCCAGGCTGACTATACAAATGCCTCCTGACTGTCAGGGCATCTGACTAAGCAGCATCTACACCAAAGAGAAGACCTAGGAAAGCTATGATTCTCCCACAACTCCCGACTCGACTTTTCCAATCTTGTCACTTAATCTGAACACATTGCAGAGTGCATGGATCTTTATCCCAAATGGACCCAGACCTCATGTTTAAAAATCCGTCACTGAATTCACTAGTGGAGGTCCTGGGGCAGAGTGATTTTGAGTCCTGCTCTGCCATTGCCTAGTGGTGGGTCCTGGAACATGGGCTCAGACCTCTAAGCTTTAGTATTCTCATCAGTAAAACAGATAAAAATAATCTACCGTTTGGAGATATTGCAAGGATGGTGTGTGTCACAGGTACCCAGCATAGTTTGCAGCAAGTGTTCAATACATGTTACTATTTATTCATTAAGATTACCTCCAGAATACCAAAGGTTGAGCAGAGAAGACTTTTAGCAATGACATCGATCCATATAAAAATCTTCACTTGACCTGGTAGCTCAGGCATTTAGTCTGCAGCTCCAGTGTAATTTATACATATCCCAAGGACCTGGGTTTTCACCCAGGGCTAAGGGGAACAACCAAAATGAATGAATGAATAGATAAGCACATACATACATACATACATACATACATACATACATACATACATACATACATACAGCACTTCTTCCTCTTCTCTCTCCCTGCCTACTTCTCTTCATTCCTTTCTGCTTCCTTCCTCTTTAAAAAAAAAAAATCACACCCCATCTGTTATCCAGACTCTTATATTGATGCCCATTAAACACATAGGAAGTCATCCACTGTTTCTGGTCCATGGTCAACTCTCTAATACTATTTCATTCCTTAAATGTTCCTTCATCTTTAAAAGAGCCTTTTTCTTCTTAAGAATGTCAACAAAGATGATGAATCAGAGAAATCTGGTTTGAGAATTGGTTGAAATAAAAATTCCAAATATAATCCAGGCCTGATGATGTGGGTAGTGAATTATTCATACAATCTAATGAGGAGCCTGATAGTATTTGCATCGAGTAACCACTTTTCTCCAAGTAACCAGGCACAATTGAGCACAAAAGGACCCAACTAAAGTTGAAAAGGTGATGAGGTTTAGATGTCAACATGTTTCTGTTCCAGCTTCAGACTACTCAGTAAATCACTGTCTATACCCTCTCCCAGCCCTGTTTCTTGTGGGATACATTGCTTTATTTTCAGAGCAATGGATAGGTGAAAGAAAAGCACAACCCTATGAGGACACATGATTAACCCAAATGCTAACAATATACTAGCTTGACTGTAACAAAAGCAGAAGTCAAATGTGAGCAAAAGCCAATACTGATCTGGACTCCTAGCCTGGTAGACTGAGCTGTTAGTGGTCTGGCCCCTGCCTGTTTGCCAACCTTGCTTTCCCTGCTCCCCTGCTGGAAACTGAAACCTTATGTAAGGTCCATATAACCTGTCTCCAAACTCCCAGCATCTCAGACCTGCTTCACTTCACATCTCCTAAACCTCCATCACTTCTTAATTCCTGACTTCTTATCCTTCATTCAAATCCTCTGGGCATTTTCCCCAGCCATCCACCATCCCTCTTAGGGATTAGATTCCCCTCTTTGTTCCCAGAGTATCCTGTATCTATTCTTGTCCTGTTTCCTACTATGTTAACATGACCTGATTCCTGTCTATCTCCCTCACCAGCCTAAAAACTCCTAGAGTGGAGACTGCAGCTTTGTATCTTAAGTGCTTAGCACATAGTAGGTCTTCCAAAATGCTTGTTAAGGAACCAGTGCTGTTTCTGGTTCTCCAAAGAACTTCTGCTTGATTTATTTTTCTTTCACTAATAGATCACATATTTCCCCACCCCACTCCCCCAGAGAGTAAGGCTATGATCTAATAGACATGTTACATGGAATCAGTATAACTTCGTTAAATTGGAAACGAATGATGGATTGCTAAATTCATAAGGCAGTTCAGAGTTCATTTTATCTAACCCCATCAGCAACAAGATGAATTTTTGGAGAACTAAAAACTTTCCAGTAATGAAAAACCACAAAAGGTAGTAGTCAGCATTAGAAATGGCCATGTGAAGCTTCAAGTGGACTCAGACGGCATGTTCAGATAAGTTTAGTTTTCAAGAATCAAGAACAAAGCTCCCAACTTGTCACCATTTCATGTTGAAACATGCAAGTGCTCAGAGTGTAATATAATTCATATGCCAATGACTCATTTACTGTTCATTCATCAAAATGCTTAGTTGCAAGAGTCTGCTTGTTGCTTGTTTAAGCTTCCTTTTCTTGACAAGGAAGTTTGTTTTTGGGGGAAATATAACTCATGTTCTAAATTTTGACTATTTATAGGGAAATTCCAAGCCTGTAGAGTCAAAGAAGCTTATAAATTGGCCCCTAAACTTTCTCCCAGTACAGGTTAATCAGTTAGGGGGACTGGTGTTACGGGAATAATAGAACCATAGCACTGGTTAATTGACTGAATTTTCCTCATCAGTGATCAGCATCCGAACTTCCAAGCATTTCTCAATTTGTCACATACTCATGAGTGGCTTCAGATTTATGATGAGGTTAAAATATGAAACATTGGTCAAAAGCCTTTGAAAAGAAGATTGCTCAACTAAAATAGGGATCATTTTGAAAAGTAGTTAGAGTAGATCTATTTGAATCATAGATTGCACTGTCACCCATTTGAGAAAAAAAAACCCCATACTAAGCTTTCAATGACTTGAAATGCCTCTGTACAAAAAAAGGCTAAGCTTCTCTTTGTTTTTCTGTGTGAGGGAATTCACAATCACGAATACTAAAATCTTCAGGTGAAAGTCTCAATTAGAAGTGAGTGTCAGATTACAAACAACACAAAACATCCCAGATATCAGAATCTAGGGTGAAGCTGATACCTTCCAATTCACGTGACACCCAGAAGTAAGGTCTGAACCAGAAGAGACTAAGTCAAGGGCAGCAGAGGTCAGAGTGATATTGAGGAGAGAAAGCCTGCAGCCTATGATTGTGGGCTGACCTTTGAATATCAATAGGCTCAGGTCAGTTAGAATGCAGAGTGGAACCCTAGAAACCTAAGAACTAACTAATCTTTGAATCCCCCATTCTTGCTTCACAGTATTCTATACTGTCCTTGAATCCTTCTAGTTATACAAAATCTTTTTCTTCAACTGTCCCATTGTATAGATAACTTCCAATTAGCAGATGTCTCCTTCAACTGAATCAATATTTATCTCAATGCTTCCTCCACCTATGGTTCCTTTTAGAAATATCTGCAGTGTATGGAATCCTTGTCTTTGTAGACCTGAATATACCTTATTCAGTTTGCTATTTGAATTATAGGACCTGGTTATTGATGAAACATCTCTAGATGAAGCTCTCAAAACTTTCTACTTTTTTTTCATCATATGTGACTTCAAATCTCCACTTTCTTGGCTGTTTTCCTCTGAAAAGTCTTCTCTGTCATTCCATCCCTTATGTGTGTTAATTAGAAAGAATATATGAGCTTCATGCAGGGACCTTGAAACACCCATGCTGGTGTCATATTATCTTTCAACTGAAGCAGATAAACTTTCTTTCCTGAGTTCTCTCTCACTATAGTCAACACATGCAACTTTTCTGTGCTTATCACATCTAAGTGGCATGTTTGTAGGCATTTGTTTACTGGAAAATTCCCTTCTCATTATTTTCACATTCTTGCAGACTGTTGAGTGAAAGAGTCTGCCTCAGACCACATTTAAGTCCTAACCTCAAGTGCAAGTCACACAATCCAAAAACAAATAAAACCCACATGAAAATAAGGAAGGAAGAGACTCTACCATTCAAAAGCAAATGAAACATCATGTCTTCTGTGAGTGGAAGTGGAAGATGGCAGAAAATTCAAGGTAGGATTAGTGAAGGGGGAAAAATCTGAATAGTTTATTTTTCCACAGAGAAAGCCAGATTGGATAGATATAGGGTATGTCTGGAACTGAGATCCACACACAGAATTAATCAAGAAG
The DNA here is from genome assembly GCA_004363575.1 of Solenodon paradoxus. Taxonomy (NCBI): domain Eukaryota; kingdom Metazoa; phylum Chordata; class Mammalia; order Eulipotyphla; family Solenodontidae; genus Solenodon; species Solenodon paradoxus. The sequence continues at coordinate 83,197 of RJWH01003901.1, read as the reverse complement.
AGAATGTACAACTGTATCAATATGCTATGATTTTTATGGTTATTTATTGAGCTTTATTTGTCTGTGAAACAGAGACCAGTCCATAAGTTCCATGGGAAAGGTTTGCATGACATAAACTGTAGCAGAAAACAGCTGGTCATCTGATCTTAATAACTGTGTTTAAACAGAGCTGAGTTGTTATTAGTGATAGCATCAATGATGATTTATTTGGGAAACATGGTCAAGGGATTTTCAGCCCCTTGGAATATTTTTCCTTTCAATTTTTGTGATTGTCTACACAACACTGCACACATCTGGGTCTAAACCAAACGTTTCAGTCTGTCATCTGCTTGGTTGGCACATGTGGTGCCAAACAGCTTGATGTGAGGAAAGCAAAACGCATTTTCTAAATTATTTAGAAACATATAGATTGTTAGATCCGAGTAATTATTCAAAGGTTGATCAGTATAGACAACTGACTGGAACAAAATGGAAATTTAATTCAGGTCACTCTGGTCTGTACGACCTGACTTGGTTCCTCATTGTTTAAAAGGGTCCAGTTCAAATATCATAGTAGGACAGTCAGGTCACACTGTTATTTGATTCTGATCTCATGTCTCAACCTCATTTGCTGCTTCTTCTCATTCAAGGAATTCTAGGATGCAAGCACACAAATGATGCACTGATCGAAGCGTGCATGTGTGTTTCATGATTTCAGCACATCTTTGCAATATGCATTCTCTGACAGAATCTTCTTCCAATTTCTCTGCCTGATAAACTTTCGATACTATCATCCATCTTTTAAGACCATGCTTCAATATTAGCTCCTTAAGGGTGGGGCAAAGCCTTTGCTAATTTCTGTCTATTAAATGAGTTGTTTCCTTCACTATGCTCTTTAGGGTGCCTTGTAAGCTCCTCTATCACACTGTACGCTGCCATTATTTGGCTACACATCTCTCTTACTGGACTCTGAGCAGAGGAGAAGGCATATCTTCCTAATCTTTGACTCTCTTGTGTCTAAAATAATGGATGACTCACAATTAGTGCTCTGCAGATGATATTTGGATGAATTTATTCCAATTTAAACTCTTTCTTCAGTAGGGGGATTTTTATCTGAATAATTTGGGGTCCTTGTTCAACAATTCACTCCAGCTATCTAGATGATAGTGAAAGGAATATATCTCAGTTCAATATTCATTGGATTTATAAATTTAAATAATACTTTGTTCAATCAATTTTAATTCATTGACTGCATATTTTGCATTTCATGTTTTATGCAGCTGGATGAAAGACACGTTTTTACAGAACTTGAATAATTATTCACAAGATACACTTCAGGATGTGTGTAGCGATGACACATGGCTTGTGAAGATACCAGCACTCTAGGAATTGCACCGATCTCTCTGGAATGCATGAGGAAAAAAAATTCAGTGAATGTTAAATATCTAGTAACCTTCATAGAAGCTATATTCATAGCATGAAAAACTATAAAAGGATTATAGATCCTATTCATCTATTCAATTCTAATTAAAGAATTTTCATCATTCCCTTTTTTTTGCTTTATATTTTATTATTTGGTAAGAAAATAATTTCCCATGCTGTTTTACATGTATGTCTGTATGTGTAGTAACATCCACATTATGCATTTCCGTGGATATTTCATCCATAATAGTATTGGTACACATATACATTTATACGCAATGTCTATACATATGAATGTATATTTGTATTCAGTAAAACAGGAACAAACAAAATCTTAAGATAAAATTATCTCACTTCCCTCCAACTTCACCACGGACCCTCAAAGCATGCCAACATTTTTCATTTCTTCACCAAAATCATCCGTTTAAAATGGACTCTGGAATAAAGGGTAATACAGGAAAACTTTCATCAGGCTTAAGGGCATGAGATAATGAAATAGCTCCTGGGATAAGCATATTTATTGGGTTTGTTATGTATCAAATGTAACAAAAGTAGAGGATCTGAAAACACCCTGTGTGGTTCTTTTCACACCCTTTGATCACACAATTCCCCTTGAATTCAGATGCAGTAGAGCTTAAGTGGCTTCATTGATGTGTTAAGTGTGGAATGATTTTTGTATAAAATAAAAAAGGCTCCTTTATGTGTCCAGAAAAGCCTGTGTGTGGTTGTTTATTGAGACAGGAAGTCAGTTTCCCACACAGAACAACAGTTCTCCAACGCGGAAGCATTGTGTCGGACAGAAGACTCAGGGAAACTTAATTTTCTACCTGGCAGAAATCGGCTTCTGGAGGAAGAGCAGACAATGCGATTGGACTTCCGCTGAATGAGAGGACTTGATTGATTTTCAGAAGACGCACCGCGCCCTGCAGAAGGAGGCTGCCTGGGATATTCTCGTTAGGAAAACATCCATTTTCTACTAGGCACGTTTTTTTGTGTGTGTCTTGCTTAAAATGACACATCCCAGTGCCCATTTACCCCCTGAATTCTGGAGGGGAACGGAGACATACTCTTGGAATTTCCTCTCTTGGATTTGACTTCAGGGTGTTTTTTCCCCTTCAGTTGTCTGCCATTTGCATTTGTTGTTGTTGAGGATGATAATGTTTTTTTAATAGCATGGAGAATACTTCTGAGACTTAACAAGCTGAAGTTTAAAAATCCATCCATAGTTTAAATATTTAGGCATGGATATATTCCTGTCTGCTAGAAATGGATCTTTGTCTTGTTGTGCACCCATGGAATAAATCCTACAATATGGTCATGGGGACATGGGGTCATATTTCAGAGGAGCAAGTGTAGAATTCAACTCAGCCTCACACTCTGCCTGAAATTCTTTCAGGTAACTAGATGCCAGCCATCCTCCTGGGTCCTGGAATCCCATTGTCTCCCGGTTCCTGTCATTGTCATCTTCTTCAGCTTCACGGTGACCCAATCTAAAGGTTTATGTTTCTTAACTGGGAATTGTCTGAGAAGAAGAGATGTCATAGTTAGTTGTTCCTCTCAGCAGTTTTTTCAAATCTGAAACAGACAACAGTGAAGTGGACCTAATGAATGTTTTGAGAACAGAACAAACTCAGGGAATTTTTCTATTGGTAATGCTAACTTTATTAATATTTCAGAGACAAGTGAATTTCCAGGGTGAAAAGCTTGGCACAGGAGAGTTATAGCAGTTTCATGTCCAAGAAAATGTTCATCGGGCTGCAGAAACTGAGGAAGAGAATAGAAGAGCTGGTTGACTGGGGCTTGGTGAGGGGATCAACGATTACCCTCTCCACTGAAAGATTTGATTCTTCCCTGTAGAATATTTCTTCAAACCTACTACAAATATATCTTCTACTTTTCCCATCAGGCATGGAGGAATTTGTTCGTGAATCTGATATCATGATATCTTTTTTGATCATTATAAACCTGTTTATAAAGGAATGTCCAAGTCAAGGAATTCTAAATGTTAGTTACTGGGGCAGGACAAGGAGAATCTTTCAAGAAATTACTAGACTAACAGTAACAACCAGTGACTTTCTTCCCCTTGGCATTCAGAATGGGTTCTCCTTTTATTAGCCTATTCTGTGCCATTCCAGTTCACAGTAGATCTGCCATCGTGGTTATCCTAGATACTGAATGCTCCTTCTTCATGCACTCCTCACATTCCTCTCATGCATTCCTCACTGAGCCTCATCTCTCACCCCCTCCATCTATGTGTGTAATGCTTGGTATGTGACTGTTGCCAAGAACAATAGGCCCTGGACAAATCACGAGACTTTATCATTCAGTACATTTTTCCTGGAGAGAATGAGTAGTGCCCCTAATTTTTTTAATATATGATTTCTCAGACTCTAGGATAAAAGAGAATCTTTTAACATTTCTTACTCCATTTTTTATCTAAAAATAAAACTGGACCCTTTGCATCAAAGTTAATAACGCAATGAAAAAATAAAATCTGGAATCTATGAGTGAGCTGGATTTTGATTCTGGCTTTGTAATTGATGTCTCACAAGTCAAGACCAGCTAATGTTTGACCTTGAATTTCTGACTGTGAATTTCCTCATCAGCTAATTGTCCTTCCCTTCTTTTCTTCCTTCCTTCCTTTTTTATACTTTTGTCTTTCCTTTCTCCCTTAGTCCCCACTCTCTCCCTTTCTTCCTTCTTTTCCTCTCCTCCATTTCCTTTTTTCCTTCAACTCGTATTTACTAAATATCTCTATGTTATTTAGCCTTTTAGCAGTTCATTTATTTTATTTCAGTTGTTTACCTTGGTTGCTCCCCCTAACCCCTTGGGACATAAGTGAACTGTGCTCAGCCAGAGGCGGGAAACCTAATCATTATTCCACCAGGGTGCACCCAACATCTCTATTTTAAAGAAAAGATATAAAGACCCAATGAAACATTAAAAGAACAACACCAGGCCATTGTAATTAAGTGACCAAATAAAAAAGAATAGACTGCATAACCATTTGTTAAAGCATTATATAAAACTATAAGATTGGTGGGAACAATGGATAATGTAAAGGTTGAGAACTTGGGACTTGGGAGTTCCAAAAACGGATGTAATCTTACTGGTTGCATGATCATGGGCACATCACTTAAAGCTTCCAAGCCCCCTCATCTGTTAAATATAACATGTTAATAAAATATACAACTCAGAGAAGGGTGATAACGATTCATTGAGTGAGATTATGTATGTACAAATGGCCTAGCATGTAATAAATGTTATAATACCGAACAATGTTAGTTGTTATTATTATTGCTAGAGATCATTAGAGAAAGCAGGCTTAACTTTGACTATTACATTTTTGTTGTTTAAAAGGACAATAATAATCCTGAAAGAAGCAAAAGTCAGAGGGGCTGGAGGAGTCAGTACTTCTCCTGGGGGTGCTGATTTCCTTTGAAGAAAGGAGTTCTGGAAAGCAGAAGCACAACTGTGCCTGGTAGTGGCTCTGCAATGTAACAGGCTACATTTGTAAGCCTTCTCACCGACTGATTGCTCACCGCCTTTCCCCATCGTCTTATTACTTACTTTTTAAGTGAGGTAGCATTGGTTTACAATGCTGTAGTTTCAGGAGGACAAGTGCACACTTCTTCAAATGTATGAACACACCACACCTCCTACCCAAGTTCTAATAATCCCCATCACTGTCCATTGGACCCCCTCCTCTCTTTTCTTTCATTTTCCAGCCCCTTTCCCTCTGGCAACCTGAGTTCTATTGTCAGAACTCAGATCTTTGCTTTTGTTTTGTTTTCTCTGTTCATTTGTCTTATTTCTTTATATTCCACATATGACAGAGGTCATCTGGTATAAGTCATCTGACATTTCACTTAGCATGATCTCTTCTAGTTCCATTCATATTGTTGAATATAGCAAGATTTCATCCTTTTTATAAATAGCTGAGTAGCATTCCATGGTATGTACATGTATCATCTCTTCATTATCCATTCATCTGTCAGTGAGCACTTAGGATTTTTCCTTATCTTGCCTATTATAAACGGTGCTGCAATGAACACATGGACACACATAATTTTTTCAGATTAGTATTCTCACATTCCTTATATAGATACCTAGGAATAGAGCTTCTGGATCATAAGGTAGAGCTATATTTTTAATCTTTTGAGGGACTTTCATATTATTTTCTAAACTAATATACCAGTTTATATTCCCACCAAAAATACATAAGGGCTACTTTTTCTCACATCCTTTCCCATCACTCTTGAGCATCCTTTTCTCAGTTCTTTATTGAAATTTTCTTGCATTGCTCTCTGTAGCTGTGGGCCCTGGGTCAGAGCTTCCTCTGGGAGAATCAACTGGTCTTACCCTTCTTCTTGTAGCTGTCAGTACTTATTTATTCTACTTGACCTGGTTCAAACATCACCCCCTTCATGAAGACTTCTTGGGATGCCCTATAATGTGCTTCAGGAAGTCTTCTCTGTGTTCCTATTGCACTCTTAACCACCAATAAAGTCTGATTGTGTTTGAGATTGGGGTGAATTTCTCTGTGCATCTGCCTCTAATGACTGTGAGCAGGTCGAAGGCAGGAATTACAGTGTATTATCTTTGTACCAATGCAGAGATTTTATATACATATATTATATATTTATATATGTATATATATTTAGGAAAGGAAAGGTAGAGGCAGGAATGAAGGTGAACAGAAGCAGGCACTCAGGAAGAGAGAGAAAGAAGAAGTGCCTTATTTCATTTAGTTGTTCATCTTGGTTGTTCTCCCTGGTAAACTTGGGTCCTTGGGAAATAAGTGGACTGCACTAGCCAAAGGCAACTGACCAAACTGCTACTCCCCCAGGGTGTGCCACTCCAGATATTTTAATTAGTTGTGTACATCATGAAACTAGACAGATGAAACCAAATTATTTGTATTGAATTTAATTCAGTCTTGCATAGGAAGAAGCAATGGGTCTGCTTTCCTAAGAGTAACTTTAAGCCTTCCATGGAGTTGACTTGGGCGCACACAGCTAATGAAAGTTCCAAAGGCTCTGAATTCCAGTCCAACCAGCACCTGCCACACAAATTGCCTCTGGATCTTCAAGGCTTTCTTACTGAGTGAATACAGTTCCTTGAAGCCTGGAATTAAAGATAACTCGTGCAATATTTGGATTCATGCCTTGATGAGTGGGTTCTAGAGATCACGAGGCAAGGAGAATGCTTATTAGCTTATTTTTTCCTGTGTGCTTATCAGAGCAGAGTGCACATGTCCAGGGCATTTAGATGCATGGAGTTCACATGATTAAAGGGTATGGAGTTTGCATTTGGCCCAATGTAGTTAAGAAATTTCCTTGGCTGAAAAAAACATTATTCTTTTCTTCTTTCGTTTTTAATAAGTATATAAGTTGATCTAGAAAAAGACATTTTTTGCAATGCAAGATAAAATTTCTTTTGCCTTTATCTCTCTGTCTTGGGGAGCCTTATCTGAGTTTAATCAACACTGGTCTGATATGATTCTAAACAGCTGAGGTTGAAATTCCTTTGTGGGGGGAATATCTCTAGTTGGAACTATTGGCACGATCTATGTATCCTGCTCCCCTTCATCCAAAGCAGTATATGCTATCAACTGGAAATATTAGGGATTATGAATTTATCCTTGAAATACTTCAGTGCCCTGCATAGTTTTCTCAGCAGTTTTCAAGTCCTGTTAACCATAATACAGGCAGTTCTTGATTAGCCACAAAAAAAGTAAATGAATAGTGGCACATTAATCCAAAACAGAAAAACTATCAAAATTGTTCTTATATTTTACTTTGGAATGCTTTGTATGGCTTTTGGGGATTCAGAATTTCCTTCCCAGTGATGTTCTGCTCAGGAAAAAGTTAAAATGAGTTTGCATTCCCTTAACCCACACAAAATAGCTGAAGGGAGATGTGGCCAGACCACATGCTGGGTGGCAGCCTGAACTCTGAGGAGAAAGAATTCCACTGATAATCTAGAAGTGAAAAATGCCCACATGAATAATGAAGTGTTCCCAGGAATAAATTTCAGTCTTGTAAATTAGCATGGACAATTTTCTAGTCCACTTTCTTTACAAAGCAGGTTATCTTCTTTAGAAAAGTTACACTGATAGTAAAAACAAAAATCTCTATGTTCTTTACTGCTCACAGTCCATCTGTTGCCCCCAGACCTGTGGGGAGGGTCAGAAGTTGTGTTGAGTCTGGGGGAACTCACCTTTTGAGTTCAGCTCCATCCTATAACCTTCTTCAACTGAACATACACTGCCTATAACAATGCCAGACTATGCAATAAGTGTTGTCTTACCTACCACAATAATTACTATTATTAGTCCTGTTTTACAGATGAGAACAGTAAGGCTCAGACAGGTTCATGACTAAATTAAGATCTCAAAGATAGTCACTGAGTGAATGAATGCACGGTAGTACGTAATTATGATGTAATGTGTGTGATCTTACCACAGTGCCATTGAGATGGGTCATAACAATTGAACAGCATTTTATTAAGAACTCTGAAATGAACAGGGTGAGTCCCAGTGATGGGAATACCTTTGGCAGGCACACACAGGTAAGTAAACACCAGACAGATTCAGGGAACTGTGATCTGTAAGAAGAAGCTGCTCAAGATGAAGAAATGCAAACAAAAATGAAAATGGTGACAACACAAAAAGTGTCTAAATAGAATAATTTAATCTTGTCATAAAGATCAGTGTGGGAAACAAGAATAAGAGAGAAAGTGAGGAAAGGGGGAACCTGCTTCTGAAACCCCTCACGTTTTCTCCTACTTTAAGAAATGTATAAGTTCATTTCATTGTCTACTACAAGACAAAGTACACATATTTCAATAGCTTTTGTGCTAAAAGAAGATAAGGAAAACAGGTAAAGACAATGAATTGGTTAGGCCAAGATCACCCAGTTGGCCCCATGCCTCCATCCCCAAAAATCAGGTCTCCTGACTCCCAACCTAGTGATCTTTCAATAGCTAGGTCACTCTAGTTTGTGATGTTAGCATGAAGCCAAGCTTCCAGGAAGCTTCAGAGGAGCTTTTGGGAAGAAAGTAGGGATTTCAGGATGCTTACTAGTAACTCAAGATTATATATGTCCAATGAGTTCTGGAAATTCCACAGTCATATAAGTCATTCCTTCTCTAAGACAGATCAGTTTGTCTGTCGTTGATCCCTTCTTTGACATCCTTCCCCCCTTTTACCTGGTTCCCACTCCCAACCCTGTCTAAAAATGCAGGAGCTGTACAGTGATTTACCTCCAACAGCCCTTCTCTCATGGTCTCTTTCTCTTTAGTCTCTGGCTCCTTAAGTATCCCTTGGCCATACCTTGGCCATTCCTTGGCCTCTGAACAATTTCACATCACTGTGGACACATCTTCTGGCCTGCAGATCTCTGGATTCTTCAGGCAATTCCTGTGGCGGATGCCGTGGTGCACCACATCTTTCAGGACTGGACAGCCCAGATGCCAGGGCCGTTGACTGCTAACCACTCAAAGCCAAGTCTTCCCTGGAAAATGTTCTCTGTCAAAGGACACTACTGTGTTCAAGGTCACATCCCATCCCAGAGGTAGCTTGGGTCTACTGATGGCCCATACTCTTTGCCACAATTTCAGACACCATTAAAGGTTCTTAGAGCTCCAAAACGCCTACCCCCTTATCAGCTCTGCCTTCTTTTCCAAATGCACCATCACTCAGCGTCTCCCTTTGCCCAATCCTGCTTCCCTTGTCTCTAAAGACACACTTCTAAAAAACTCATTGCATCAAATCTCCACACCAGAGACAATTTCCCAGACAACCTGATGCATGACACTGCCTTCACCCTCTGTTTATTATGGCTTCTCTGTGTTACCGCTGTTGTTGGCCCTTTAACAACTTGCAAACTTCGAAGGATCAAGTTTTTGGTAGACCTGTAGTCCAGTTAATCATTTTCATACTTCTTGACCTTGAGTAAGTAATGTATCATTCCTATGGACTGACTTCCTCTGGTTCAAATGGATAATAGCTTAAATTATGGACCAATGGGGAAAAAAAAATAAAGATGGTCACGCAATCTCTCGAAGACCATTAAATACCAAGGAAACTCTTAAACTCTGGTGAAAGCTTAAACCTAGAACCTCATTAAAGTGAAGACTTTACAGAACTCACTTCCTCAGAGGTAGTTTTGAAAATACAATGCCCTTTACTTTATTTCCTGTGGATTATTCAACCACAGGATTCCTCTAGAGACTCAGTCACACACCAAATCTTAGCATCCGTCACTAAGTTTGACATGACTCCACAGAAATTTGGCAAGGAGCTTACCCAGCTTTTCTGTCAAATGAGATCCAAATGTTTCCTAGGTTGGTTGAGAGAGCAATTAAACATAGAAGAGAAGAAAGCCAGGTCAATGGTGATATTTAAAATGCAAGCAAGTTTGACCGACTTGAAGACCAGGAAGGAAGTTTCGATCTGTAGCCTAAGATATAAACCCTCCTCTAACTCAAAACAGTTTTCACTCTTTCTGGTTGTTGACCCTGCTAACATACACAGGTCAGCATGCTTATTCCACACACCAAGACCAGTTCCAGGAAACTGTGGAAGCAAAATCTCACCTCCTGTTACTTTAACTCCCTCTGGAACAGAGCAAGCGTTTACAAAGGGTGGAGGGAGAGGGATGACTGATAAGGACTCGGAGAACCAGACTCAGTCCCCTGAGGAGTCCAGCAAGTACTTGATTCTGTGTGCTGTCGTCCTAATTGAATCCTGTCTCTTCTCAGGAATTCAGAAGGTGCTGGCCTTCTGTCCCCTAGAATAGTGTGGCTAAAATTGTAAATTAGAGTAAGTTGGGTTTTGTGACTCACATTAAACTTTCTATCACAGCTTTTTCTTATATATCAATTATCCCATTTCCTCCCACAAAGAACTTCCACGATCATCTCTGCTATCTTCAGACCTCATCGTCTACCGTTCCTCCAGAACCCCCACTGGCCCAGCACACTGGTGCTCCAGGCCTTCTTCCCGACCTGGAGTCCATGCACTTGACTCCTCACTACCAACCATCCCCACGAAGATTCAGCTCTCATAGAGTCTCAGCTCTCATAGCTGCGCAGACAAACCAGTATGCTATCAAATATATGTATACACACACACACACACACACATATGGGGAAAAACACTAACACTGCTGTTAAAATATTTTTTATCTTGACTTTATCACTCACACAAGTAATATCAGGTAAGACATTTAAACTCTTTAAGCCTTCATTTCTTTACTAAAATAGAGAGAAGCTCTGCTTAATTCATAGGGTCTCAGCTTATAGTCAACTTCCATCAGAAAACACCTCTTGACCTTCCCAAATAAATTGGAGCACCTTTCCCTTTGCTCCCATGTGAGCCTGAACTCACCATCATAAAACCTGTAACTGTATCCTGAGGCCCATTTCTGAGTCTCACTAGCCCGAGATTCCTGAGGTCAAGGATTAGCACTGATCACACTTGAAGCCCAGTGGCTAACACATGTAGTTGGCACGAAAAATATGTGTGTTGGATGAACAGGCCACCTCTGAGAGCATTTATAAATAGCAGAGATTACCTTCTCCCAGAGAGCATATTTGTATTGGAGCAGTGTTCGTTCCTGGTGGAGGGACTGTAATGGAAATGACAGGTGCAAGGAGATGTTTAGAAACAGGTGGAGCTCGCAGTGACCCTCAAATCACTCCACGTAGGTGGCCTCTTGCTCTCCCCAGACATCCAGCTGGCCCTGGGCCCGTGCACCTGAAGGGGATATCTGAGACATGGAGTTCTTGCTTCATTTCAGTGACTCCAGTTTGGCTCAGTTGTCACCTCCAAGCTGGCATCAAATGTTCCCCAAATGTGAAGATGTGTCTCAATCTCACCCTTGACTCTCTCCCTCTCTTCTCTCACGTTTTTCATGGTGGCTTACACAGGATTCCCAGAGAAAAGTGTCCTGTTCTGCAGACTCCACAGCTGTGGGCTCTGGCACTGCTCTGGCAGCTCCATGTGGGCACAAACATTCCCGGTGGGCTGCTGGAACACTGGCAGCGTGGGGAGCGGAGGAGAGAGGGGTCCTGGGAAGAGTGACGTGGGACTCCCAAGTTCACAGAGCAAGGCGATATTGTACAGAAAGTCTGCCAAGGCCAGTGAGCCCGGGAAGAGCACAGGAAGGAAAGGGATTATTTCTGTTTAGCCTTCTGGACACAATTTCCCATGCAGCTCACATTTTTATGTCTGGCAAGTGCAGGAGCACGGACTGCCTTGGCTCTGGACTGGCTTTTCAAGGTTGTTTCTAGAGCAAGTTGCCTTGGAAGGAAGAGGGAGTCTGTAGCATGGAACAGGAATGTTTACTGCCCATTCTACAAAATTGCGGTCCCCTAAACTGAGGGCTTTTCTCCCACTGTGTCCCACAGTGTGTCCAGCTATCACCTGACTCTCTTCCCCTTGTCCTGTGGGAAGTAGGGCCCAAGGAAATGGTGCAAAACATGCTGAGTACTGAAGTACTCAGTACTAAGTACTGAATTCCTTTGTCTGGAAGCCAGGAACCTCGTGCATTCTGTCCTCGGTGAACTTGTTAACTTTGAAGGAACATGTAATTTTGGACTCTTTACAGTTCTTGCTGAAACACTGTCCTCTCTGACTAAAGGCAAGCTGTGAAGGAATTTTGCCCTTTTGGGGGGCATGTGAGCCTTATCCTACAGAGAAAGAGGAGAGAGAAGAAGAGCAGTCATTTATGAGCTGTCCTCTGCCAAGCAGGCTTGGCTGAGCTGAGCCTTTCTTATGTTCTCTCATTTCATCGGCACAGTAGCCCTAAGAATAGACATTATCCTACCTGCTTTGCAAATGAGAAATCCTAGTTTTGGTGAGGTGAAGGGCTCTCCACAGTCACACACAGCTCAAGTATGACTAGTTCTGTCTCCTGGGAGAGTCTCTGAGCTTCCTCTTACCCCACGTGGAAAGTCAGTCTTTTCTTTGTGTTGAGTAGATGCCCATGCAAGACAAGATATGCTAAAAAGGCTAAAATCACTTCTTTACCACTCTGTCTCTGCTTCATGATTGGCTCAGCTCTAGCCATGGGTGTGTTGCTATTTTCCCAACTTAATGGAACACTTTTTATTTCTTAGTCTAATTAGATGTCTGCGTTCTTTCTAGGGTGCTAACCTCCAGCCAAAGTCACTCTTTCTGCTTTACCTTGTCCTGGTTGACCTTCTATTGCACTGGTTTTGTTTTGTTTGTTTTTGTTTCTACCCACAAAGAAGGATATGCAGCAATTTCTCTGAGGTCACCCCAGAACCAGCAATACTCTCTACCTTCACAACTCTCAAGGATCTTGTTCAGTTTTCAGATGTGACTGCCGTGAATTGTGCCTGGATGTGTAGACTTGTCAGCTGCTCAGGACTGCTCAGAAAGACCCATCCAGGCGTCTCGTCTCTGCTACAAACCAGCTCTGCTGCCTGTAGCTGCTACTGCCCAGGGCTTCAGGCCTATCACTGGAGCTGTGCTTCAGGGAATCTCAGACATACTTGCCTGGACCAGCTACACAGCCTAAGCGCAGCATAAGTCGACCTGTTTTGTAAGGAATATGTCAAGGAACAAACCTCTTTTTTGTGTAGTGCCTGCTTTTTATGTTTTTGTTATTTTTTTAATGAAGGGAGAAAAGCTTTAGGCAGATGGACTATGCATGTGAGGACAGGGAGGCAGAAAACGAGCAGCTCTTTGAGGGAGAGCTTCGATCCACAGAGTACTTGCTGGGGCTCATTCTCTCAAACATCACTGAGAGTTCCTCTTTCTTAGGCACTCTACCTCTAGATGACCCCCAGATTCTTGTGGGGGGGTTTCATGGGGGTTATATTTCACTCATGAAAATAAATTTTGCGAGTAATCTGAATGTTTGCCCATTGATAAATATGCTTCTTTTTAAGGAACAGACTGGGTATAGCAATGTGTTAATTTACCTGATAGACTATAATTCTTTAGTCCTACGATATCATTCTAATGCTTTTAATAAGAACGGGCTAATTAGTAACTGTTTTAAAGAGAGGAAGGGAGAGGAGAAAGAAGTCTTTTTAAAGAAGGAAGGAAGAGGAGACAGAAGGACTTTTGCTTGTTTATTTATTTTTGGTTGTACCGCTGCGACTGCCCTGCATCCCGCCACATATACCCAGGTACTCAAGCTTTATATGATATGCACTCTAGCAACCTGCTTAGCACCTGAGACACCAGGTCATGCCAGCAATTAATATTTTTAACCCTTATCGGTACTGCCTAGACTCAGTATCTGCAAATTTTGAAATAAAAAAATCAAAGAAAATGGGACATAGAGCATGCTTGATGGAGCTGATGACCAAGTCAGAGAGAACAATGATAGCATATGAACAGGAAATAACTGAAACTAGACTGCAGGTGACAAAGACGCGTGCGAGCAGCATAGATAGTGAATGAGTGGTGCAGAATTGGGTAAAAGTATCATGAGTCTTCTGGCTACTAAGACTAAATCATGGAGACATCTTCAAGCCCACAGGTGCTTCACTCCCACACAGACACCTTCAATGTCCCTCTTACAGTCTGCTTTTTCTCCTTTCCTCTTTTTTTTCCTGGAGACCTATCTCAGCTCCAGAGGAACGTACACAACACTACAGCACGACTTTAGAGAAAAACACGACAACAAAGGAAACTCCCATATGAAAACATTAAAGCTCCCTAGGTTAGCCTCTGCTGAATTTCCAAATGTGTTTTAACTTAGTTTACCTCAACCAAGTTCAAAATATTCACAGTAACCTTACTGGAGTTGGACTAAGGCATATTTAGTTTCCTCTAAAGGATTTTTAAAAGTGTAGCTAAGAACAGCACTCTCAAATGTAAAAATACATGAAAGGTAAGTCCACAAGAGAATCAATCTCATAATAAATGGCATTAGTATTTCCAAACTATCAAAAGTTGTGATGCCCTAGTAGCACCTGACTTAGAAGAATAATGCCTGTCCAGCAAGCTCATTTATCTGGGAATGGGAGTGAACAGAAAAAGACTGATAAATCAGCATTGAGGTGTAGAGTCTGTATAGTCAGATAGCAGTTGTTCTTATTTTATACACACACATCAAGCAAATTTGGTTGCCTCATTTCCTAAGAAGACCAAATATGAACAGTAATTTACAAGACACTAAAAGGGGAATGACTAGAAAGAGGTACAATTATTCTTCTGATTCATATGTATGTATATATGCATACACATATGCACATGTATATATGAATATATATGTTTATATATACATATATATAATTGGGGATTAGGAGGAGGACAGAGAAAACATGAAGGAATGATCTATAAACTCCAAAAATAAAATTCCTATATACATACAGAATTATCTTTAGATTATTTAACAATGAAACTCAGTTCAACATCCTCCAATGGATTTCCAAAGGAAATCAAATATTCACTGTTGATGTCCATAATGATCTCCTAAATTTAGACTTTAAGCATTGGGACCCACAAAGTTGTAAAGATGAACTATGTGAAAATTCACTGATCTAAAATAACTGCTATTATTCTGCCATGATACCAGTTACCTAATCTTTCATAATTTTCTGTCTGATTGAAGTAATTATAAAACTTTATAGAGAACTTATATATATATATGTCTATATAAATTTTCTGTTTTCTTTTTATTACTGTTTTATTAACTTAAAATACTGTGTAGGTATTTCATATACTCAACATAACCTTCATCAAGACATAGTCTCTTTATCTATAAAATGATGATACTAATACTAAGTATATTATAGATCTGTTGTGAGAGCAAAATAAGGTAATTAATGCACGGTGACCAGTATTTTACATGGTCATTGCTTGATAAATGCTCATAGTCACTACTGTTACCACCACCTCCACCACCACTCGTTGATCTTATCACACACTGTTCCTGGGTGCCCATCCCAACTCCACCATGTATGAATTGCATGAAGTTGGGGAACCCTTAACTTCTTTCTGTGTCAGTTTTCTCATGAAACATATATAATATCTACCTCATAGGTAGCTACCACGATTAAATAATATGTTACAAATACCTCATGCAGGGACAACTTAAAGTAAGCATTCAAGTAATATTAGCTGCATTTATCACTATTATTATCCTCCATTTGGTCTCTAAGGACAATAGTTCTCAAAGTGTGGTTAGGGGACCCGAGGTGGTCCCTTTCTCCTTAGGTCCAAACTATTTTCACAGTAACATTCAATGGTTATGTGCTTTTCCCTCTTATTGAATGTAACATGGAGTTTACAGAGGTAGCGTGGAGTACAACATAACCACAGATTGAATGCAGATGCACATTTGAGATTCTAGTTGTCCTCTAGTAAACAATAAAGAGGGTTGTAAAATGTAAAACAATGTTCTTTTCTCTCTTTTTGGGGGGTAAAACACAGTTATTTTTCTAAGTTACGTTTTAGACTAGGATGGATTTCTTGTATTATTATTAAATGAGTACATACTTTTTAATGTGTAGTGTTAATTTCTAAGACAGTAAATATCTATAAGTATAATCCACATAAAAAGAAATTATTTGAGGTTTCCAAAAATTTTCAGAAAATAAAGAAGTCTTGAAAAAGAAAAGTTTGAGAACTCCTGAAAGCTTCAGAGTTGTTAACATCCTGAAGTTCACTTGCTGAAGAGTCTAGTATAGGTGGGGTCAAACCTCAACTAAAGTTTTCTGATACTCAAAGCTAGAGTCATCAAGCCTCAAGAGTCATGAGCTCTTTCATGAACTCTAGCATCACAATAATTTTACAGTTGAGTACTGTTACAGGGCTCTCTATGACTTACTTAGCAAGCTTCTCCAATTAACATAGTATCAAAAGGTAATAGGTGTTCCCCAACATCTTAAATTTTATTCCAATGATCAGCCCCTGCAGAATCAAGTTCACATCTGTTCTTGCCTGGTGATAAAGAAGTGTTAATACCTAATGATAATACTCAAGTTGTGATTTCAGAATCCAGACTGATTTTCATCATGGTTTTTCAATCTCAAATGTCAGAAAAGAATTCTGATCCATTGTGGATCACTTTAAAAGTCCTTCTTGGGAGTTCAAGAACTAATCCCTGAAGGAAATGGGTCAAGTTCTTCCCAATCTTATCCCCATACCATAGTTAAGCCTCAGTCTTAAGAAAATACTTTGGGGTCCTAGGACATACTTCAAGGAGGGAAAATAAACAGGGACAATATTCCACAAGCAAGATGTATATGGTCTCTCTTTGAATAAGCATTTGTTACTGGAGTGTATTTCACTGGAACAAATTGGTTTAAGTATGTAATATTCTGATTTAGGTTTCCCACCATTATCTTGGTGCAATATTGACACCTGCTATGTTTCCTAAGACCTTTGGTCCTTGAGACTTCAGAGTTTTACACACATCTACACACACACACACACACACACACACATATGTGTATATACATATTTCATTTGGTTGAGTCGAACTGAAGTCTTTAGTAGTAAGTCAAAGACTATCTTATGGGACAATGTCACAGGTTTGCATGCATTATGTAGAGCTTTCAGCTAAATGCAATGAACTTTTGGAAATTAAATTGGTTTGTTTCATTCCAATGCTTATTTGACATAAGTGTCAAATTTATGCTGAAGCCAAATTATTCTTCTATTTCTGCTCCAAAATGGTTAATTCTTAAAATGTTACCCTACAGAGGCTGTGACTACGCAATGCCAAACATCCATCTGGAAATAACAAACCTGATGTCCCCAAATCTAATATTTGATAAAACAGAGTTCAACTACCAGGATGTTTAAATATTTTAATTTATAGCTAGATGCCATCACGTGGCAGAAAAGCAGAAATAAGCAACATGAAGTGGAAATCGTTTTGATCAAACTATATAGCACCACAGAATCAAACAACTCTGTTCAATATTTGACTCTATTTAATAATTTCATCCAAATGTTATCTGATCAGTTTGTCTGTGGACTACAAAGTACCAAACAAAGTAAGTCAACTATTACATGTTGAAATAAGGGGGCACAAACATGGGCCTACAGGAAGCGATGAGAGATGAAAAGGGAAAGGTACAAATGATGATATTCTCTGTAATCTTTCCATGGAGCTGCCTCCAGAACAGAGCAGAGCAGAGCAGAAACATGGGTTATCTTACCGCTCACTCAACAGAGGAGACTACTCTGTGCTGTTTTCATCCAGCACACACTATGGTTTTGGAAGAGAGGCATCCAAAGTCAAAGATCTATCTAGTGACTGACAGTTAAGGGTTCTCCCCGCTTCTGCCAGTGTCTCAGAACGTCCTGGATGTACGCTGGGCCTCAGAGATGACCCATTCATTTATGTCCCATTTACTCTTAATCTCAGACTTGAAAATTCAGGGAGCAGAGCACTATGATCCCCAGTCTACTAGTGCTGGATGCTGAGTGATCTTGTTCTAGCACAGCACTTCACTTAGGTAATTCTGGGGACAAAAGTCTACACAGAACAGGCTACCCACTTTGAGAACAGTCCTGAAAAAGCGATGCAGGCTGGAAATGCACCATCAAAGTCGTTGAGATATTTCCACATCCTGATAGTCCTTCTTAATTTCCTTTTTGCCTCGCTTGGAGTTTGGTTTCATGGTTCCGTTTCTCTAATCAGACCTACAATATGCAAATGGAAACTCAGAAATAGCCATTTTCTGATAAATCTAGAAAAAATTGAAGCCATATCATATTCCCAAGCTCAACTTTTTTTCTCAGCTAAGTGGGTCAGCTGAGTCACAAAGCAGGGTTTGGTTTAATAACCCAATTAACTAATTTACATTTGTGTAGCCTTGGTCTTTGTCTCAAATGGATGAAAATAGAAATGTAGATGCAGCTTTTACAATAAACAGTGTGGATACATTGCCAAAAACACCAAACTACTCAAACCTCTCTAATGAGACTGAAAGATGGAATATTATGCAATTACACAATTCAGTTCAGCAAATACACCATTCAACCCTTAGTTCCTGAGTGCCCATCATGTGCTACTTTATGAAGATAAGAGTTAAGCAGAGAGACTTACTTAAGGAGCTCCCAACCTCAGAGACACGCAAGCAAACATAATTTCCCATCAAAGGGCTGTGCTCCAACACTGCATGCTTTGGGAACACAGGGAGGTGACATTTTCCTCATTGTGACTGCCATTAACAAGCATGTATGTATGGTATCCCGTGCTGCGTCCCCAGTGGAAACAGCCCGAGAATTCTGGGAGCTGCCTTATCCCTTCCTAATTCTCCTTTGCCAAGGCTGCACCGATTAATCTTCAGAAAAGCTACAGTTTAGCACCTGTTGAATGATATTAGAGGAAATCATCTGTGTTGCTAATGGAGAATATGTTAGGGAGGCTGGACTCAAACGGATCCAGGTTTTGGTATCTTTCTCCTTCTGTTTTAGCAGACAAATAATCTGTTGCAACTTTGCTGCTTCTCTTCCCTAGCTTGGCTCTGTTCCCGTGCACCATTTTGTTCTAGGGGGTGCCCAAACTGATTTTTCAGCGTTAGCCAAAACAAATTGAAGAGCTTGGCTGTGGGTCTGGCGGCAGCGGCTGCTGTGATTGAAGTTCTCTGCACCTAGGCAGTGGGGCAGATTTCCGTTTGACAGACGAACACATTTTCATGACTAGAGAAACAGGAAGCATGGAATACTGGGCAAAGAAAGAAAGAAAGAAATATTTGGGAAGTCGCTTTGTTCTTTCTTATTCAATTGTGGTCATTGTTCAGCTAAAATGCTGGTGAGGAGGTGGACAACGGAGTGGGAGCCTGAGACCCAGGCCTCAGGCTTCTCGGCACCTAAACTAACTGTGAGCTGAGGACAGCTGTGTGGTTTCTTGACCTCAAGTTGCCTCAGCCTGAAAAATCCTTTGCAGATGGGCTCAGAGAGGCCCTTTCTGTTCATGCCGCAAAAGGCCTGGCGAGGCCAGGACATCTAGAGGAACCAAGTATAAAGGAAAGGGAAACAAACATTTGACCGTTTCCTTTTATTCAGATAGACAATGGATCCAAACTGTAAAGTGGGTATTCGAAGGCCCTCAAAATAGTTACTGGAGATTCCCATGGTGACTTAGGAGCTCGTGACCGATTTAACTGCGGGATGACTGGAAACAGGTTCTTCAGAGAACAGAGCAGATCTCTAGCAGGGAAAACTCGTGACAGTTTTTCTTTCAAAACTTCATGCAGATTTCTTTTATCAAAACAGTCGGTTTGATTCTCAGGTTTTATGCGTTGAGTCTCTAGATAAACATTAGTGCCATTCTCTCACACAGGGGAGCCAAAGGCAGAGGGAAATCGTGAGAAGCAGAGCAAAATAAGAAAGTACCTAAATCTAAGGTGTGTAGTTGTAAGTGGAAAGGTAAAATTTTATGGGATGTATTGAAGGATGTCTTTGGGGATGAGAGGAGTCTAGAACCCTCAAAGATGCATGGCCTCTGGACTCCATGAACTATCATACAATCTATGAAGAACTTGAATCCAGTCAAGAAGCAAATATATTGACCAATAACTATTTGCCAGACACTGTGCTAGGACATATAAGGACAAACTTAGAATAATACAAAATGCAGTATTAGGTACTTGATTATATAGAGAAAGAAGCTGAGACTCAGGCTGCCAAGTCAGTGATCACATGGTTAAATGATAAAGCAAGACTTCCAAAGCAGTTTTCTGTAACTCCAAAGTCGTCTTGGATTCTGAAGTGTTTGTTTTTCAGTACATTTACTCCTGCCTCCTCTCTCTTATAGCCTTAATAACTAGCAACATTCTTTCCTGTTTGGTCTGGGCAGGAGAAATCTCCCCACAGGACTCCAGGCTGCTAGCAGTTGATGGGAATGGGCATGGAAGAAGAATCCTATTTGCAATCCCTGTGCCTTGACGATGAGCCTGGTGGATAGAGGGGCACTAGTTCCACTGTCTTGGGTATTTAGTGAAGTCTTCCAACATAGCAGGACATGCATTGTATATAGGTGTTCATTTTTGTTGGTTAGCGGGCTCCTTGAGGACCCGCTAGAACTGTCTGTCACTTTGATCCTTGTCACATCACATGCATAATTGTCTAATCTTCAGACTTGTTCATTCACAGCATCCTCTCCCATCAAGTCCTGTCCAATATTCATGTCCATAAGAGCATTTAATGGGGGTTTATTAGTGGTGGTGACCAGAAAGTTTCTTGGATTTGGTCAACATTGTAGAATCGCTAAGTTATACAACCAGCAAAAATCCAACTTTGCTGTTTCCCCGGTGAACTCTTTCTCTCACAGAATAAAGATATAAAAATCACATCTTGTAGAGGTCCAAGTTTTAGTTAAAGTGTCTTAGAATTCCTTATTATTTTTGCAAAGAAAAAGTCAAAGTTTAATGGTTCTCATAAAAATCTACTCTAAAATTAGCATCTGATAGGCTTATGTTTTCTTATTTTAGTTTCATTCTCTTGCCTTATCTCTAAATTACCATTTTGTCTTTACTCCGTGCAAATTATTTGTCCCCAGGTGCAACCAAGGATATTTGGTGTATGTAAATGTTGCTTCCTATAAGCAAAAAAATTTCATTTCATTTGTTGTGAGCATTAAATTAATTATTTTATATAAAGTATCTAACAAAATTCCAGACACATGGTAGGCATTAAACAAATGTCAGCTTCTATTATTATTAATATTGATATGACTTGTCTAAGGAACAACATAAAAGGAAAATTAAAAATAAAACTGTCGCCATAATGTCTGGTTCTTACTATGTTATTACTTTTGTACCTATGATTTTCTCTTACCATGTATTATTGATTACAGGAGAGCTTTGCTTTGATAGCCATCTATTCATATCTATCATAATCATCACCATCGAACAAGTCAAGGTCAACTATGTACCTGCTATGTGTGTTCTGCTAATGACTACAATCTATCAATGACCTCTAGTTAAAAATTCCATGCACCTGTGCCCTCTTCCTCTCAACAACAAGGATCCTCTCGGGTGGCTCTGAACACCCATTGCCATGCTGTGCTCTGACTTGAGGGACAAAGAATTGCCATCAGATCCATCTGTGAATTCCCTTCAGCATTCGTTACTCTATCACTCGAATACCACACGGACTTGGGATTTCTCTACCAAGCTTGTGTTTCCCCATCCTGCGTAGTGCAAATCATACAATGATACATTCTCTCTTGGAATTCTCTTCGTTTATCTGATACTTCTTTCTTTCTTTTTTTTCAATCTTTTAAGTACAAATTTCTTTATTAAATGTTTTTCCATTTTTCCCCAGTGTAAAAAATATTCTCTCAATCTCTTTTCCCCAAACACTAAACTTGCTGACAGTAGAATTATATTTCATAGGATGGAAAAGATAAACATGAAGTCCTAAATAAAAATGTGTACATGAAGTAAATTTCATTTTCATATAAAATTATTTTTTAATTACTGTGCCAGTAGCTAATGAGGATGGAGACTGGTTGACCCTCACCTGAAGAGATGAAAGAATGGAACTTTGGGAAGAACACCAAGCCTGGAGACCAGGGGTGCCTGGCCAACCCCATGAAGTCTGGGCTTCCAGGGGCTCTCATTTAGGAGTGATGAGGGGTAAAATTTCACAGTAGGTGCCAGGACCCACAGGTCAGGAGCAGAAATAAGCAACACTGGAGTGTGTGGTTCAAATCCAGCATCTCATTGGGAGTAAAGGTGGTAGGTCCCACAGGTCTGAGCCTGGTGAATATTCTAGTCCAACCTGTTTTTCCTTTTGAAAAGAAACAGGTATAAACAAAGCAAAAATAAGCTAAAACCAAATAAGCAAGCAGTCAAGATTGTTTGATTTTTACTTTCTTACTAGCTAGAAAGCCTTTTCAATAAGCAAATGTATTTCTTCCAAGAATTGGCCAAAGGAAATTTCTAGAATCCATGTGAACACCTTTTCTTAGTTGTATTCTTGGAGAGACTGGGCCATGAAGTGTTTGCCTAAGTTTTGGGTCATGGACTCCTTGATGTTCTGGCAATAAGTGTTCATTTGACTTGCAATAAGCAAAGAATTCATCCTGTCAGGAGCCCGGGTGGTTTAAAGAGTTTGGTCAGATCCTTCTCAGGGACAGGGTTCTCCTCGACTCTGGTGTTGCATATTCTCCTGCTGGTAGCTGCTGATACCCATGTTTCTGCTGCTGCTGTTGACTGGTGTCCATATAGATGTTATACTTAACTATATCTTGACATATTTCACTCCATTGCTCCATCAGCAATTGTAGTTTCTTCCCCCAAATGATTGCTGTTAGCAAGACTAAGAAATTCATATTTCTCTGCCACCATTGACTTCTCAAGGTCCCATATTAGGACATTGGTCAGATGTGAATTTTTAATTATCAGCACTTCTTCAAACAGTACTCGAAGACGATATTTGTTCTTTTCAATGCTTCGGGAGAAAAATCCTTCTCAACAAACTTCCGTCAGTTTCAGAGTCAATGCCTTCAATGAGATTCTTTGGCAGTTTTTATGGGATCATAAATGAGAATGACAGGTCTCTCAAAAGCATGCTGGTAACTGAACTGAGAGCATAGGAGGGTCTGGGTGACAAACAAGTCATAGTATGTGGACTGGTAACAACAGCTCACATGGAGATGGTCGATGTTTACATGGCAGAGGTTTCGCATCATTTCCATCTGTTATTGAACTTTGTCAAAGTTGACATCATCTTCTGTGTGCTGGGAGAAATGAAAGGAGTTGGTAATTTAAGATGATCTTCTAGTAGCAGGCCTAAAAGCACTCTTGCACCACTTCACTTCCTTGTCCTTCTTCTTAATAACGTTTGATGATTTATAATACCACCAAGCCATCTGTCTGAACTTGCTTCATGGCTGAATCTCCACAGTCACATTTCCCTTTTCCTTTCTCTGCTGTACTGGTTGCGGAGCTGGAAGATGTGGTGTCAGGGCCACTGACTTCCTTGCAGTAGGACAGGAAGAAAGATTGGTATTTCTATCAGGGTCCCATGATCCTTATTATTTCCACCCACAGCTGGGACCTGGGCCACATCTCAGAGACTGCAATGCATCCCCCCTATTCCACACTTCCCCCTTCTTTGATCGAACTCTTTTCTCAATTAATGAATTCTAGTGTCATCACATAATTTTCATTACTCTCTGGTTTATGGTATATATACTCAGGAGTTTTGGTGGCTTGCTTTTTTAGAAGTTGCTCTTAAGTTAACAACTTGAATTTAAAGCTAATCTAAGGCCACTTTTAATACATTAATAATCTGTGATTTCATCTTATAACGCACTTTCTAACACAAGTTCCTTCTAATAGAGATTTTCCAATTATTCCCTCCTGTTTATTATAGCATTATTGTCATTTATTTCACTTAAGCATAAACTATAATCCCCAAATACAATGTCACTATTATAATCTTGAACACATTATTATCTATTAGATCAATCAAGACTAGCTTTCTTTTTGTGGTTGATTTCTAGTTTTAAGCTACTGTTGTCAGAGAAGATTCTTGGTAATATGTCAATCCTTGTAAATTTATTGAGATGTGATTTGTGTATCAATACATGATCTATCCTTAAGAATGTTCATGCACACTTGAGAACAAAGCGAAATCTGTAGCTGTTGCATGAAGTGTTTGGTATGTATATTAGAACTAACTGTTCCAAATGATCATTTAAAGCTACTGTCTCCCTGTTAATTTTCTGCCTCGTTGATCTGTCCATTGCTGTAAGTGGGGTGCTGAAGTCTCTTACTGTTATTGTGTTGCTTTCGATGTCTCTCATCAGTTCTAAAACTTGCTTATATATTTTGATGTTCCTTCATTTGGTGCATATATATTAATAAACATTATGTCATCTTGCTGAATTGACCCCTTAATCATTATGTAATATCTATCTTTGTCTTTGAGGCTTTTCAGTTTGAAGTCTGTTTTATCCCGTATCAGTATGGCAGTTCTTGCTTTTTCTTTTTCTTTTTGGTTGCCATTCAACTGTAGGATTGTTTTCCAACCATTGACTTTGAACCTATGTTTATCTTCTGAAAGAGAGTTTCTTGAATTCAGTAGAAGGTTGGGCTATGCTCTTTAATCCTTCCAGTCACTCTGTGTCATTTGATTGATGATCTCAATCCATTAATGTTTAGGGTAATTATTTTTATGTAACTGTTTATTACAATTTTGTAATTTGTATTTTTGGTGTTGTTACAGATAGTGCCTTTATTCTCTTTCTCTTCTTGGGTTGGATATAGTTATGTTTTGATTGGTTTCCCTTTTTGTTTTCTTTTTTGCTTTTTCCCTGGATATGTGTTTGAGGTCATCCTGAGATTAACATTAAGAATTCTGTTTATTTTCTATTTTTATTTGAAAGCAGATTAGTCTTGCACTCACTCTAATCATCCACATTTTTTTTCGCCTCTCCTTAGCCCCACTTTTTATGTTTTCTGTCTTATTGCTTTTTAGTGGGGTTTATTCACACTCTATAAGGCTTCCTTTAGTATTTTTTTGTAAATCTGGTTTTGTGATGATGAATTCCTTTAGTTTTTGCTTATCTGAAAAGCTTTTGGCATTCCTTCAGAACTAAATGATAATCTCACAGGGTCTGGTAGCCTAGGTTGAAAATCCTTTTCTTTCAGCACTTTCACTTTAAATATATCATGCCATTTCTTTCTGGCCTATAGAGTCTCTGCTGAGAAATCCACTGACAGTCTTATGGGAACTTTTTAGCATGTGACTCATTTTTCTCTAGCTGCTTTTAAGATTCTTTATCTTGTATTATTTGCAATTTTGATGGCAATGTGTCTTACTATAGGTCTGTTTGGATTTTATTTGCTTGGAACTCTTTGAGCTTCCTGGGCTGAGAAGCTTGCTTAATTTCTCAGGTTAGGGAAGTTCTCAGCTATTATTTTTTCAAATACAGCTTCTGCCCACTTTTCTCTCTTTTCTTCTTCTGGAACCCCTATGATGTAAATATTGTTCCTTTAATTATCTTGTCTTGCTCTGCTGTGTTTTGAATCTTCTAGGTCTTGGCTATTACATATTAAAAGTCAAGGAAGTCAAATAATTATTTTTCTATTTCTAAAATTCTTGGTTCTTGAAATAAACAACATGGCTTTCAAGACTATTTACCCTGTATCAGTGCTACCAAATTTTACACAAGAGAGCCAAAGTGAGAATTTTAACTGTTCTGTATCAGCCCTGCTTTAAGGGCAGCATTATCACAAGCTCTTATGCTTCTTGAATCATAAGAGGATGAGGAAGTTGAGGTAAACAGACTTTACAATTAAAATACCTTTCAACTATATTTTGCTTCTTTTTAAAAAAATTTTTATTAAAGGAACACTACATCATAGCACTATATATGTTTAAGGTATGCATTATCATAAATCAATGCTTGTATATAATATATCAAGTTTACTACCACAAGTTCAAGGGCATCTTGGACTGAAGAGCTGAAATGGCACTGACCCAAATGAGAAGCAAGATATTTTATGAAGATGAGATTGAAAAAGTACCTCACCCAATCCTATCTATTACTTAAAGCCCTTGTACCCATTTATTTGGTCTATCCATTTGCACCCTGGCAGTTATAATATATAGAAGACAACTCAGAGCTACGCACCCAACTTCTCTTCAGAAAAGAGAGAATGTGATATTACATTGGAATTGAAGAAAATTAGTTGATTTGACAGCTAATAAAAAACTCCAAAGGGTAAAATTAATGCAGAACAAAATAATCTAGTCTGTAGTTCTGTATGCTATTCTCCTTAGTATGTTGATTGTGTGGCATCAATGCCATCTATTTCTGATTGGAATGTTACCAACTATAATGCTTCTGTAGATCTTTCAAAAAGATTCTAATCTCATTTCAGTAATAGCTTCTGTCATTCCTACTGACACATATGCCATAACATTCTTGGTTGAATTGACAGCAATAATAATGTGCTCAGATTTTATATTATTCGGACCACCACTGTATGTCTCTTTTTTCATATTCAATTACCTTTGCTTTATACAGGGTCAAAGCCTTGCTGCCCAATCCCAGTCTATTAGGTATCAGTCATGAGGGACTTGTTTTCTGATCTCCATACAATCTTAGTCTCCTCTAGGAGAATACCCTTCTATACCTATATGGATTTATTCCTTAAACTTTATACTTTTCCATCTTCTGTGATTCAGATGAACTTGTAAGTTCCTGGATCATCTTTATTTTTATTTCTGAGAATTTTTACCTCTGAGATTTGGAATGGATTTGAAACTCTCCTACACATTCCCTGTGAAACTCCTCCTCTGACCTTAAACTCATTGCCTGTAGTCAAGTCTCTCTTTAGCTATTACTGTTACATAGATCTTAAATATAAACAGCTATAGTTCAATATAGTTTATACCTCTTACTCTATCTAGTTTTATGTTTTAGTGTCATTTAGACCCACCTAAATCTTTACTCCACCAGATAGTTAAGAGAGCTACTTTGAGAATTTATGTGGGCTAAATATCCATAATTGCTTTTATCATTCATCATATGATACAGTTTTGAATTCCTTTAACATCACATTGGTGACTCATCATATGTGACATATCTGGCAAAACTTTTGAAAGGAGTGTGACTTAGGAAAATTTCCCACTTTGGCATTAGAATACAGACTAAAATAATAAAGAGTATGAGTAAAGATTTAGACTCAGTTTAAGTGTCCATTGATGGAAAATTAGATAGAGAAGATATGAGATATATATACATATATAATAGAATACTACTAAGCTTTAAAAACTAGAGGAACTCCTGTTATTTGCATCAACATAGATAGACTTAGAAGTTATTATGTTTAGTGAAATAAGTCAGACAGAAAAAGGCAAATGCCATGTGACTTCATTCATATTTTAGATAAAGAAACAAATTAATGAACAAATCTGAGAAGAAAAAGGAAACCCTTAGACTACAAGCACAAAATAATCTACCAAAGGGAGGAATGATTACCAGAAGGGAACATGGAAGGGAGGTGGGTAAATTGAGTGCAAGGGGTCAATTGCATGGTGATGAATAGAAACTAGACTTTTGGTGGCAAACATATCGTGGTATATACAGATGTTGATTTATGAGGTCACGTACCTGAAATCCAGATGTTATAAACCAATGTTACTTCAATAAATAATAATAAATAAATAACTCTCAGGTAATTTAAAAGAGGCTAAATTTCAACCATTAAA
Source organism: Solenodon paradoxus (assembly GCA_004363575.1). NCBI lineage: Eukaryota > Metazoa > Chordata > Mammalia > Eulipotyphla > Solenodontidae > Solenodon > Solenodon paradoxus. Next base: position 55,614 of record RJWH01003901.1, on the reverse strand, counting down.
AATTGTTTTAAAACAAGAGTAAGCTTTTATTTTGGAAAAGTAAAACATAAAATTCAAAAGGGATTAACTAATTCATACACTAGAATAAAATGTTATACAATTTTTATGAATTTGACAATTAACATTTTTAGATGTCATACAGGAATGATAATTAGTATCAACTTCAATCTCTGACACCTAGTTAGAACCCAGTACATATTCACTGAAGGAATAATAGCGATTTTGATAGGAATTTCATTTCAAATTTACCTTCACTAACTACTGGTGCCAGATCATGGGAATGCCATGGAAAGCTTGGAGAATTATCTAGGAGATTCTAAGATGGTTTCAGGGTGTCTTTAGTAGAGACTTGGTTAGGGGCAATCATGTTATAAGGAAGAAATAGAGGATTTTTACTCAAAGTTTATCTGCACAGCTAATGGTGTGTTTACCTATGTTTTATATGACAGTTCTGTTAATGTAGCCAGGTTCTGTCAAAGTAATTTTACTCACCCTCCTCTTGGGATTAAGAAATGAGCCATTGTCCATATCAGACATTATTACTTTTGTTACGTAGCTTTGGAAAGTGATCAAGATTCTGGGATGAGAAGAGCTGTTCTCCCACCAAGTTACCTATTAAAGCCACTATTGCTTGAATTCCTCAATGTTATTGTTTTTATTATTGTTTATTCTGTCATTGAATGCATACTGTCATTCATTACAAAGAAATAAGGAACAAACAAAAGAAAACAAGACAACACCAAAACAAAACTAAATCTGTCTCTCTGTTGCAACTGCTTAACACTACTTGAAATAGAGCCTTAGTAGCGGCTGTAGAAAAACACTTCCAATATGTACTCAGAAGTGTCTGCTTCCAATTACTTTTTATTCTGTCAATGATTCGTCTCCCTAGTGCTTCTGCCTTTTACTGTCTTTGTCTCTCCTTCAAATGCCTTTGTGTTTTCTTTGTTCCATATTTTCAGAAGGAAATAATATTCTGTTCATTTTAGTTTAGAATTGGTCATTTCCAGGGCAGTAGTTCAAGATTTTATTCTATCATCATTCGAGGTCCATTAATCCTAAGACTACACATATGATGCTTTTATTTTATTAACTGATACTTTTAAAGAAAGGCATCTAGAAACGAAGTCACTGTCACTGATGAGATGTGACCCTAGCATGAGTCATATAAAGTCCATTTGGAAGGAAAGGAGGAAGGAAGAAGGATAGCGAAATCCATGGTTTCCTAAGATATAAAATTGTGGAATCTATATCCAGACAAGACACCTTGAATTTTAAAAAGAAACTAGATTGAGTATAGATTTGGAACTTAAAAATCAATGGCTTTACAATGACCTTATTTACTACTATGTTCCTACGTCACTGTTTCAGTTGGATGTTTATTTTAGTGTAGCCTGCTTTCAGAGCTCTGGAAACCACCTCTTTTCCACATTTGCTCTGAGAATAATCAGAGCTAGTTCTTTAAATTATGACAAACCACAAAGTGAGTGAACTGGTCTTACTTTTTCCAATGTTGTGAGCCCCAAAGAAAAATTAGGAAGTAATATATATGCAAACTGCCTTCTAGGTTATGTCATTTCGAAGTTCCAGGTTTTCCAATTTCTGATTCTGCTTCCAAGAAGCATTCATTTCTCTGCTTTCAAATCCATGACCTTGACTCCTTTCAAGACTATTATGGCTGAAGTCTTATTCCTGGATAGGCAGCACAGGCACTCATTCTATATTTACCATTTGTCTAACAGTAATGAGGAAGTAAAATTTCAAATGTTATCTAGGCTATGAAATTCATCCTTTTCATTATTTCCTGTTATGACTGGTCATTGCCAGTCTCCCGCAGGTTAGTTGAATTCTCAGCTCTGGAAAAGAGGCATCAACTAATTAATACACCTATTTTTGAAAAGAGCAGAACCCACCAGTCTTATCTATGAGCTTCAACTGAGCTCCTCCAAATGTACTAAGTTGACTTACACAGAAACGGGCACCATTTAAAAAATGCCCTCTTTAGTTTTGGTGCAATTTTTTTAAAAAGTAAAAATATTTTGAATAATACTGATTATTTCATCCTAGTTAGTGTTGAAAAACTGTCTTCTACAAGATAATTAGATGATAAGGCTCATGAAGTGGTCTAATTTAGACTCATCTCAGGATTTTGTTCAAGAAAAACTTTAGGATTTGTTTCAAATAAGAATCTTAAAAAAGATAATTTGGTAACAGCATATTTAGCATGTGCTATTTTTGGTTTTTTTTGTTTTATTTTTAAGGAAAGGTGCCAGCAGAAATGAAAGTGAGTAGGCAAGCAGGCAGGCAGGCAGAGAGAGGAGTGAGTAGGCATGCAGGCAGGCAGGCAGAGAGAGGAGGAAGAAATGTTTTATTTTTATTTAATTGTTTGTAGTAGTCTTTCGCCTCCACCAGGGATGCTGACTGAATCTCGGGATGCATGTAAAGTGTACTCAGAGGCCACTTCACCAGGGTGCACCCAAATAAGAATTTTCAAATAAGATCTCCCCCCAACCCATAACTGACTTTTCCTCAACCTTAAGTTTGAGAATTTTATTCCTAAATCAAGTTTTGTTTTACTTCTGTCTTCGAATTATATCGTCAGCTTTATGATGATACAAATATTCCTCGCTTTTTGGAAGTTCGTGTTACCCCAACTTCTCTTTTCAGAACACCTAAACCGTTCCTGTCTTTGCTCTGGAAAGAAATCATCCTATGTCTCTGACACTGGGAAGAGAGGAGTCTGTCTGACTGCTGAGCAGCTCTGAGGGTCTTAACAAGCCCCCAAGGAGCTCCCAGGGAAAGATGTGGAGGAGGAATCTCACATTGAGCAGAAATGGCCAGAGCCCTGTATGCATGCTGTTCACAGTCATTAGCGGGAGCCCATGTTCTTGGCTTTAACGCTGAGGCAGACCCCAGAGGGGTGGCCTGAAGCTCATAGCCTGTTGCGCACATCACACCATGTTTTCTCCTGCAGGGCAGCCCCAGAGTCACAGGGTGAGTTGAAGGCACTCCGAAGTCCTGGGCATCAGGTTTCCTATACTCCAAGCAGTGTTAGTTACAGTAAAACCCTTCAACTAATCATTTTATTATGAACTGGAAAAGAAGCATGTTTTTTTAAAAAAAGAATAAAAAGCAATGGGAGAGAAATAGTCAGGTTATCATGTGATCACCGTTCTAGGCTCACTTCTGCCATTAATGAGCTGTGTCTCTCCAGCCCAGTTAGTTAACCTCTCTGTGCCTTCCTTCTGTTTTCGATTACGTTCATTACTGGACTAGGTCAGTGGTTCTCAGACCTCCTATTGCATCACAATCACCTGGAAGGCTTGTGAGGACACAGATTTCAGGACCCACCCCAGAGTTTCTGTGAGGTTAGAGATTTGCATTTCTTACAAGTTCCCAGGCACTGCTGGGTGACAGCCCGTACTTTGAGAACCCTTGAACTGGAAGCTCTCTCTGGTCATTTAAAGTTCATAAATACCATGGTGGTGATTCAGCTATTTTTCAGGGATTATTGCTTGACAATGTAGTTATTTATAGCTACCTTCCCATTACTCCTCCTAAACTAATATAAATGTTGCCTTTATTACTACCTATATAACAGATAACCTATACATTAAATAAAAATATCTAATGGTCTCTTACCATGTGGCAAATATTGTGCTAAATACAAAGAACATATCCTTTATGTTTCAGTTTGGAGACTAACAGGAAGCATAATTATCTGGTCATGGGAATAGCTAACATTTATTGACTACACAAAGTTCTGGACTATGCTAGCTCTTTAGATCCATGATCTCATTGATATAAGTACATGATTAAATAGTATGTTATAAGCTTTATAAAGAAACTTCAAAGCTCAAAAATAGAAGCAAAACAGGCTGACGGTAGGCAGATGAGGGAGTGAGACAATCCAACGCCAGGAGTTGTTGCTTTGTAAATGGTTTGGTCTGTTTGGGGTTTGGAGCATGATTTTGATGAAGACCTAGCACAGACTGAAGGTGTTTAGAGGTTGAGGAAGGAATGTTGCATGCATGGGTAGGAGAAAGGAAAAGAATAAATTCAAGTATGCAATTCCATTTTGTGAATCTGAAACATCTGACAGCCATCACTTAGAGCAATCTGTTCTGTACCACCTGACAGGTCTGTAAGCCCTAGGAGATGCCTTTACTAGAGGGAAATGAGAGGAGAGACCTAGGAAGAATGAGAGAGGTGTCTCTGCACTGCTACAAAGTCACCGATGTGACCTTGAGCAAATCACTGAGTGAAGATAGCACTCACCATGCCTGTCTTCAAGGATGATGAAGAGTATGAAGTGGGAGGTTGCCACTCACAGCCAAGTTCAATCAGTATGACATTAAGAAAGCTCTCTTGCAGTTTTAGATTTTTTTAAAACATTTTTATTCTTCCTGTTTGGTAACAAATTTGAATGTCTCTCATGAAAGCCCGGATGCTCATAGAGGATAGGTTAGCATTTACTCCATTGTTTATGGAAGGCCTATGTTCCAGCCAGCTTTAGGAATGTGGAGTAGGGATCCCTGCCTTATGACTTGACAATTTAGGAGTTCCCTCGCCACCTGGGGTAGGTTGTCCTCTCTTGGCTCAGTGTAAATAGGAAATTTCCAGAGAGTTAATTAGTCCATGTGATGTTTTATGATATATAGGACAATAAAAACGTGACATGAACGTAATGGAAAACCAAAACTTGGTTGGCCAAAGCATGTTGTAATTAATATATCCCAGGAGCTCAATTGGCTTCTCTTTCTGGTTAAAGCCTAGAGGAACAAAGGGAGGAATGGAAAATCCAATCCAATTAATGAAATGCAGCTCAGGTGAAGGTCAAGGCTCTACTCTAGGGATCCTTCATTAACCACTTGAAGGCAGGTTCAGAATGGGTTAATATAAGCCTTGACCTCTGGCATTTGGAATATATTGTCAAGGGAAAATCAGATTCTTAGCCAGAGAGAAGGCAGGAAACGGTCCACACTTCAATTAAGAGATGCATATAGAGTTGGTATTTGGGAAATCGAGTCTTTCTATGTGGAAGGTGTGGTGGAAGCTGCCTAAACTGGGACACCTTGCTTTTATGGGTTATCATTCCCTTTAGGCAAATGGCTAAATTAAATTTTAAGGGCACTAAAGACTAGATTATAGAAATAATTCAAATTTCAGAGGGTTCTAGTCTCAAAGAGTAGATAATATCAAAATTTTTATATTTGGATTTAGAGTTTTACCCAAACTCATTTTCAGGATGTTTACCCATGCAGTAGTATTTTGTTGAGATTAATATTACAATAGACTAACATTTTCGGGGTCCTTAAAATTTGGAGGGGATGAAGGAGGTTGAGAGTTTTGTTTGGGACACATAAATATGAGATGACTAGTTGATATTCAAGTGTAAGTGTGAGTTTATAAAAAAAACTTCAAAAGCCTTCCCTTCAATATTTGATTGTCTCCTGAGTTAGAGTTCTATAGTCTTAACCATAAAAGGTGTAGCCATTTCCACATCTCCCCTTAGATATTCCATCACCAACACAGTAAACCCAGATTATCTGAAACAAACATCATTTTCTTCAACTCTCATGTTTCTACTGTGAATTTCATCATCTCACCATGTCACCTAGGTTCTAAATCCATCAATCATACCTGCATAATGGTCATGCTATCGTCCTTTTCCTTTCCACTTCATCTGTTACTACTCTGGTCCAGTCCAACGTTCCCCAGGATTCCTTTCTATGTAGAAATTAGTCATCTTGTCTACAGACTCTTCCAACATTCCATTTCATTCTTGGTATCACTTCCATAATTTTCTTTCAAAAAAATTCCTCGTTAGGTGTCTCCTTTTACTCAGAACTATCCCTTGACTTATCATTTGTGGTAGAGATTGCCAGATGGCTCCCAGTGTCCATGAATCCATTCAGTATTCCTTAGAAACAAAACCCTAAACAGTGCTCTTAGCTCAGAAACCCACTGTTCTGTTTCCTTTGTAATTACATTTACACATGTGATCAAGTTCTGCCCAGTGACATTTAAACAGCAGATATTTGGGTCTTTTGAAGTGTTTGCTTCAAGAGGAGAAATTTTTTCATTTTCATTTCCAGTGCTGGAATAAGACCATCTTGCTGGACCTCCTGCAACTGTCCTGATTCCTAAAAAAATCTCTAAGGTAGACATCAGCTCTGAAGATGACTGAACAGAAATTAAGAAGGGACTGTAATCTCTAGTGACTTCATGGAGCTTTCACATCAACTCTGGATGGCCAAATTCTGTATCTTTTAAAATTTACACAGAAAAATCAACATTTGCATGTTTAACTCACTGTCCTAGGGCTATTTTACTTACAGATGAAGGCAAATCTGAACTAATATACTATTATCCGGAAGATACCTGGTTTTCAACTTGATATTCACAATGAAACTTGGTCTGCCTCTATCCCTGATTCTGCAACACTTCTACCAGAACCAGTTCTTTTGATCTAGTTAATGTATTCCAAATGTGCTATGCATTCCCGTTTCTGGAATTTGCCATATTACTTAAAGACCCTGACGTTCACTTATCCCCAATAGCATCTAGTAAATGCCACACTGGGACTCAAAAAAATGATAGAGTAACAATCTTTTCAGGATAAAAGGAATTTAAGATTTCTCTAATATGAGACTTTCTACACAATGAAGGGGCATGATACCCTTGGTACTCAAAGTATTTTTGGTGACCAACAACATTTTACATGACTCCAGGTAATTCATATGCACCTTGGAACTTGAGAAGCAGTTCACCACTAGCATCTCAAATCGCATGCCATTCGACTTCTGCTTGGGTCCCTTTTGAGTACACAAAACACCTGAGCCTGCTCTGAGACAGCTACACCAGAGAGCAGGGCGTTCCACGTCGTAAGCTGAAAATGGCTTCCTTAGAACTTTCACTAATGATCTCCCTATTTTTGGTCTCTGGAATAACAAATAACATTAACATACCACAATTATTTAAAAATAGCTCTCATTGGTTCTAAACCTTCCCTTTTCAAAAGTGAACAACTCACTTGAATTTGTATTCTTTGCACAACCTGAATTTTAGACACTGCATCTGTTTTTAATGCGCACTAGGTTGTTAGTATCCTAATAACTAAAGTACAAAACCAGATTTCAATATTATTCCTTAAATGAGCGCAACTGCATGCCACAAGAAACAGAGAACCATAGCTCTTAAATCTGCAACCTATTACAGACACATTTCAGTTAATTGCTAGAGTTTTGATATTCTCATGCATTGGAACATGTTTTTATTTATATGAATATTATAAAAATGATTCTTTAGGTTAAAATGTGCTGAAAGATGGCAAAAGTCACGTCCTGTTTGTTCAATTATTTATCAAGAAAAACTATGTGTAATCAAGACCCTCTTTTCTCTTTCTAGAACTTTAGCAGTTATTTGGCACCAAAAATTAAACAAGATTATATCTAATGCCCGGAGCTCTGTCCGGTGTAAGTTTTAGCTTCTCTCTACTTCTCAGACACTTTCTTTTGAGTAACTGGCCTGCACCTGAGATCCAATAGTTTACCTCCCTCATCTTTGTGTCCTGGTCGTAGTCATGTATATGTGTCCTGAGTGCCTTCTTAAAGAGCTATGTCTTTGACAGCTAGGATTGGTATCTTCATAACTCCTAGCGTGATGAATTTGCGCTGGATACTAAAGAAATATGTCTCAATTCATGCTTCTCTGTTTATTCACGGGGATGTAGGACAGGACTAGATTAAGCCTCAGCAGTATGAGCTGGGATAGACAAGCTGTATAATACCAGAACTCTTCTTTCTATCTTTAGGTGAAATGTATAGCTCCCTCTGGGATTGTCCCAACAGAGGAACTGACCTAGTTTAGTAGAGTATAAATATAGTGTGTTCCCAAAAAGTCCCCAAACACTAGATACACAAAAATGTGTCTTCAGTGTTTCAAGTGGTGCAACTAATACAGATTGACCCACTTAAAATGAGCCTTTTTACACAAAGTGGTTTTTATTTAAACTAGGACCATCCAGCAGAATTCTTGCTTCACATAGCCCAGTGACACTCCTTTTCTCTGAATGGCTTTTGAAGAATTTCTGTTTACCCAAAGACAACAGCAAAGAAGACAAACAACAAATTTTACCAACATCATGTGGTTCTTAAAAAGAAATGGAGGTGAACGCAACATGAATAAGAACATCTAACATTTTCCATCATTTTATGCTCTCAGTTTGCACAGCTTTACTCAGGATGTATTTATATCTTCTAGATATTTTTTCTGAGGTTGCAAGCTGGCCATGGGTGAGTATTTTTGCCCCAACTATGAACTATACATAAACATCAGTATCTAGGCAAAAATATCATCGTGCATTTTCTCCTAGTTGTATAATGTTTAGAAAAATGGACCACTTTACTGATATAAGCAAGTGTAAATCTTAAGCTTATTAGTCATATCTTGCCCTAGTTAAGACATAAGAAAGGCTTAAAAAAAACAGTATTAGTGACACCTCCAACTAGGATAATAGTTCATACACTCCCCTCAGCATTACTCCAGGAAAGAAATGTTCTGATAATTTGTCTATTGCATTGCTCTGTTTTCAGGCTATCCCTCTTAAGACTGGAAATTCTCAAGATGGGCTGAGATCCCCTTCCACTGGGGAGGGCTCCACTACCTTGTAAGAAGTAGGAGGACTGAGGAACAGTCCAAAGGAGGAGGAATTTCTGCTCAAGACTTAGAACAGGTGCTCCTCTCATACCCCTATTTTGAAGCTGTAAATGCTAGCTAAATAAAAAAAAAAAAATCAGTCTGCTATTGATGAAAAATTTGGGTTGCTTCCAATCTTTTGCTATTACAAACAATGCTGCAATACACATTCATGTATATCGGTTTGCATGTGTCCTACTATAACTCGAGGATACATTCCCAGAAGTGGAATAGCTGGGTCAAAGGGGATATGCATTTGTAATTTTAATATAAATCATCAAATTGCCCTCCCTAGGGGTTGTAACAATTTACATTCCCTCCAGCCAACTATGAAAGTGCCTCTTTTCCTATAGCCTCTCCAGCAGATTGTATCACACTTTTGGATTTTTGACAAACTGATAGGTGAAAAATAGTATCTCAGTGTAGCTTTTAAACTACATTTCACTTATGAGTGGACTCATATTCTTAAAATGACTTTGTATCTCCTTTTATTTTCTTTGTCCATTTCTCCAGAGATAGCATCAAAATTTAGGAGCTCTTTAAAAACGTGGACGATAAGCGCCTTTTCTTGATATTTGTCACAAGTATTTCAATTCAGATTAACATTTATATTTTTCTTTAACGGTAGGTTTTAATGCTGAAAATTTCTTTTAATTTTATATAGTCAGATACAACATCATTTTTTGTTTTAAATTTATATTTAGATAAACATTTTCCTGTCCAAACCTAAATGGAATATCTCAATTTCTTCTTTCAATATTTTTATGGTTTCAAGTTTTATATTTATATCTTGATCCATTTGGAATTTATGCTTGTTTGAAGTATGGTATATGAATCCAATTATTCCAACAAATTTAATTTAGGGTCCTTCAAAACCAAGTAGTTGTAGACAATATAATAAATGCCTTGAGGGGAAGTAGATAGAGTCTTTGATCAGGCCAAACGATTCTGACCCACCTTCAGCCCAAAAGGCTACCAAATAGCTAAGACTGACTTAAAGGTGCCCTTCACCACCAATTTTTGAGCAGGTGCACATGCAACTGGGCGTGAGGAAGGCTGGCGACTGCACAGTAAACGTGGAGTCTTTCTCCAACCCTCTGGTCAATGGCCACCACTTCTTCAAGTGAACCCTAATAAAACCCCCAGGCAGAGCTCTCAGGGATGCAGTGCTTTAGCTTGTTCTCTCCTTCCTTGTTGCCAGCAAGAAAAAACCTTTCCTCTTTAAAGAAACTTTGGTCTGTATCTTGGCCGATGCGCTCACCCCCAGTACCTCTGCTGCAGCACTGAGTAACAGCAGTGGCGCTGAGCATCTTTGTGCTGTTAGTGGGGCTTTCCCTGTGATTTTACAATGAAAAGTGATGCTAGATTTGGGGCTAAGATGTAAATAGCAATTATATTATGAAAGAAACCTTTTTCAAATTAAGAATAGTGGATTTTAAAAAGCAGGCTTATTGAAGTAAAATTTTCATATGCTAAAACTCAGATTTTAGGTGTAGAGCTCAGGTTACCAATACATTCTCTATACAGAGTATTTTAATCACCACAGAAAGTCCCCTGGTGAGAATTAATCGTCAATTCTCCCAGCATCTCCACCATAGAAAATCACTTGTTTTTTTGTTTTTTTTCCAGAATATATGGAGTTACGTGGTATATAGCTTTTGTGCATTTTGCTTCTTTCCTTTAGCTCAGTGCTGTGGAGATGCATCCACATTGTATTGATAAGTGACTGTCCTTTTGCATCGTGGAGAAGTGCATTGTATGGATTACAGTTAGTTTACTCATTTACCTGTTGCCATAGGGTTTTGTTTTGTTTTGTTTTGTTTTTTGGAGCGAAACAAATGTTCTAAAACTAGATAGTGGTGATAGGTATACAATCGTGTGAGTATACTTAAAACCCTTAGGGGTTTTCATACGGTGCCATTTATATGGTGAAGGAGGGAAACTCGATTTTGGTGGTGAATACCATATTAGTATATACATCTGTTGATGTTCCAGAATATTTCCAGATTTCAACTTTGTGTAAACAACCTGTAGATCTTTGTGTAAACAACGCTTCCATGTGCAAGGTAATTATTTAGGAGTGAAAAATGAGTCATGTGGTACACCTATTTTTAACTTTATAAAAAATTGCCAAACTTTTCTCAAATGACTATACCATTTTGCATTCATACCAACAATGTATGAAAAGTACAGTGCTCTGTATTCAAGCCCTTTGCTTTGTCCTTTTTTACATTTTTGATAACTTTGTAGGGAAATAGTGCTACCTCAGTGTGACTTTAATTTGAATTTTCTTAATGATTAATTATGCTGAGCATCTTTTCATGTGCTTATTTGCCATCTTTATACATTTTTTATGAAGTATATGCTCAAATATATTGCCGATCTTTTAATTGGGAATTTTATCTTTTAATTATTTTTAGTAGCTTCATGAAGTGTAATTAACAAACAGTATTATACATATTAAAAGTATACAGCTTGATAACTTTTGACAGATGTATATAACCATCACCAAATCAAGATAATGAACATATCTATTACCCTTAAATGTTTCTTCTTGAACTATTGTAATTCCCCTCTCCTACGCCTCCAGACTTTGATCCTCATCCCCAGGCAAACAGTGCCAAGGTAACTGTCACTTGAGATTAGGTTGTATTTTCTAGAAATCTGTGTAAATGGAAGCATGCATGGGTAGTTGTTCTGTTGTTGCTTTTTTTTTTTTTTTTTTAGTGTGGATTCTTTCACTGGCATGGTTACTTTGAACTAAGGAACTATTTATACTTAGAGTAACAGATTTATTTCAAAGTAACCATGCCAGTGAAAGAATCCACACCCTAGTGTATTTGATGTATGGATGCTCCAGACTTTGTAAATTCAATCAACTATTGCTGGACATTGGGCTTGTTCCCAGTATTTGACTATTATATATAAAGCTACTATGCACATTGGTGTTTAAACCTTCATGCAAATGTGTACTTTTATTTCTCCCGGGAAAAATATCTAAAATAAAGGCTTTATATCCTGGTAGATGCATACTGAAATTTTTAAGAAACAGTCAAACTCTTCTTTTTAATTTAGATGAAATTCACCAGTTTGTTTTTTATTGAAGTAATATTTATGTATAAGTTTTCAGATGCATAGCATTATAAATCAACAAATAGATATACTACCTGGTGTTCACCATTAAAAGTCTAGTTTCCATCCTTCACCATACAAATGACGCCTTTTAATTTAGTGGTGTTCAATATATACAACAAAATATATACCCATCCCCACTATCTAGTTTTAGAACATTTTATCACCTATAGTCATTAAAAGGCACTTTAATTCCTCTTTTCAGCCAGTTCCTATAAACCATTATTCTACTTTCTATTTCTTATGTTCCTATAAATGCAACCATGTAATATATGGTCTTTTTTAGTCAGGTTTCTTTTGTTTAGCATAACGTTTTTTTAAGGTCATCTATATTGCAGCACTCTTCAGTATTTCATTCCTTTATTATGACTGAATAATATTCCATTTTATGGATAAAACTTGTTTATTCATTTCTCATTTTTCACATTTTGAAATTTACATGCAAATATTTATGTGAGCATATTTCCAGTTGTCTTGATATACACATAGGAATGGAATTGCTGCTTTATATGATCACTTGATATTTAGTTTTTGAGAAACTGCCATACTGTTTTCCATATTTTACATTCCCACCAGAAATGGTTCCAAATTAAAAATAAAAAATGGACATGCTAGTGATCATGAAGAGGTATCTTTTTGTGGTTTTGATTTGCATTTTGACTGTTGATTCTGAGTTTTTTCATATGCTCCCTGACTATCTTTCTGTCTTTGGAGAAATATATATTCAAAGCATTTCCCCACTTTAAAATAATAATACATTGCCTTTAGATATATTTCAGCCAAATTTTTTGATAGATAGTTCATGACAGATTGTATTCTGCAGTTTTCTTGTCTTGTAATATCTGGTTTTGGTACCATGACAAAACTCACTTCATAAAATGAATTGAAAATAATTCTTTCCTCTTCTGTTTTCTGGAAGTATTTGTGTAGAATTAGCTTCTACCATTAATATTTGATAAAATTCACCAGTGAAATTATCTGGGCCCAGTTTGTTTGTTTGTTTGTTTGTTGATAGATGTTTAAAAGATATTTTACAGTTATCAACCAATATTACTTATAGTTTCACCTATTTTAATTAAACAACATATGGTTTCAATTATTTCCTTTTTTTGAAATATGTTTATAGTCTAGAACATGATCTGTTTTGGTCGATGTTGTATTTTTTAAAAGAATAAATATTCTGCTATATGAGTAAAATATCTATAAATATTATTTAGGGTCAAATTGAATGCCATCGTTATTCAGGTCTTTATATTTCCTTATTATGCTCTTCTATATCCTTACTCAGAGAGGAGGACTGATATCTGCAACTCTATCTGTGGATTTGTCTATTTCTACTGTCAGTATTTTTTTTGTGTATATTGAAGTTATCTTATATTCTTGATGGATATAAACCTTTATTATCATATAATGCTTGTGTTTATCCCTAATACTAGTCCTCATTCTGAGGTCTACTTTGTTTCTTGTCTTGTGTTAATAAAAGCCACTCTAGTTTTAAAAAAATGTTTAATTAGTGATTGCATGAGACAGCTTATCCATCATTTTATTTTAAATTTATCTGTGCTTTTATATTTAAGTGGATTTCTTGTAAATGGCATAAAATTGAGTCTTGTGTTTTTAGCCAATATGGCCACCTCTGCCTTTTATTTGAGGTGATTAGAACATTGGTATTCACACATTACTATGGTTAATTTAAATGTAACACCTGATCAAATTTCTGTTTGTGGCACTTTTTGTTCCTTTTTCTCTTTTGCCTTCTTTTTTGAGTTTAAGATTCCATTTTATCTCCATATTAGTTTATCATCTCTATCCCCCCTTTAAAGAAATGAGTCATTTCTTCAAAATAGTTGTTCTCAACAGGGAGAAGTTTTACCTTCTAAAGGACATTTGACAACATCTGGACACATTTTCGTAGTCACAGTTGTGAGTGTTGTTTATGGCTTCAATGAATGGATAGAGGTCCAGAGTACAGAAAAATATCCTACAGTACCCAGGACAGCCCTTCCCCCAAAAGAACTTCCTGCCTTCAAACGTCAATAATGTCTTGGTTGAGAATTCCTGTTCTAGGATTTACAACACACTTCCTGAATGTGTCTACCATCAAATAATATTTGATATAATCATTTAAGAGCCCTACAAGGGTTCCCTTGAACTTCCTCCTGTCCATCCCTTATGTTATTATATAAAAAAGTCTGGCCCCATTTTTGATTCTTGATTGCTGACAATTTTCAAATCCCTCACCTTTTCAATCTCCCCTCTCCTTCTGTCCCACATCTGGGCATGATACTGGGAAAGCCCTGGTGCTCCTTTCTTTGACTCTGGTGGGAATTTCTCATGGGAGCCTTGGTCCATACATAGAATTCACACCTTAAATACTAAAAAAATTGAGCAACATTCTCATAAATCAATTCAAGTCAGCTAAGGAGCCCACTCTGCTCTCCCCATAACACTCATTATGTGGGTAATACCCTTTTTTTATGTCTTACTGTGTGTGGGGTGTCATTAGTCTCAACAGTCAAGCCGAATTTTGACTGTGTACTGTTTAGTCCTTTGAAATGGGTCACTTCCCCCATCTTTTTTGTCTCAATTTTTTATTGAATACCAGACATTATGTGTAGAAAAACTAAATACAGAGGCAACTAGCATTTAAGTCCAGAAATAGCCATGTCTCTCCTCCTCAGATCATTTGTCTGTATCTCTGGAGGTATTTTCTTTCATTCTTGTGAGAAATTTAACTGGATTTGGGTTTTGTTGCTATTATTATAATTTTCAGTGACTACAAATTCCCTCAGTCATGGGTGTCTTCTGCCTTGTGGTGGGTTTTCCAGTTCCTTAGATTTCAGCCATCCACCTGTCCCTGTCATTGAGGAGGTCTCTTTCCATGTTCTTGCTCACTGTCCAAAGTAATCTGCTAATCTTATCAGAGTGGGGGTGGGATGGTGCTCAGCTCTGTTTTATTTTGTCAAAAATTTGTTTTCTTGGCCTCCATGAATGTATTATTTTATTCTCCTTAAATCTATTAATCTGATAATATATGTCAAGGACTTTTATAATATTGAACACATTTCACAATTTCACATTCCTTCAATAGCCCACTAGGTCATGGTGCATTACTTAAAAAAATTTCCACCATATTTTGCTGACAGATATTTTATTTAGTGTATTTTTGTATATTTGAAAAAAAGCCTCAGTAATATTATTGGTTATAGTTTTTCAGTGTAGTATTTGTCCATGTTTTCTTGAAAAATAATTTGGCAGTTAACATTTAGCTTCATAAGTTCATTTACAAGATTTCTTATCCCATTCTTTGATACAGTTTGGAATTACATGCTTTTTAGAGTCTTGGCAAAATTCTCCTGTAGAATACCCTAGGCCTGGCTTTTTTTTTTTTTTTTTTTTTTTTTTTTTTTTTTTTTTTTTTTTT